>PVIC010054304.1:0-11609 GCA_004025085.1 Thryonomys swinderianus | reverse complement strand
TACATCTGTCTTTCCAATGTGAGTTTTTAAATTCTTTTGGGTATATTCCTAGCAGGGGTATAGCAGGGTCAAATGGGACCCGTAGTCCTAGTTTTCTGAGAAATCTCCACATGGATCTCCACAATGGTTGCACAAGTCTGCAATCCCACCAACAGTGGAGAAGGGTTCCTTTCTCCCCACAGCCACGCCAGCATTTATCTATTCTTTTCCTAATTTGAGAATGCTCTGTCTTGTCTTTTAGAGCCTTGCATGTGGTGCTAATTGCTGGGGGGCGTGAGTCACCCAGCAACACTCGGTGTTGTATGTGGTTACTTACTGGGGATCGAACCGGGGAATTTGCGCTTACTAGGCAGGTGCCAGAGCCACTGAGCTAACTCTCCAGCCCTCTTATTGGTTTTTATTTGGACCTTTTGAAAATATTGCCCCACTTTGTGACACTATGTAAAATAAAATCCCAGATGTCTGGGGCTTGTGGAAATGTATATAAACAGGGAGACCATGGAAGGAGAGAAAAAAGAGGCCAAAGGTTGCAGATACCTGGGCACTGAAGTGTTCAGACTGGTAGGTTATGCCCAGTAGTCTCTGCTGAGATTCTGAAACTTATGAAGATAAAAGGTGTGTCTTCAGGTTTAGAAATAAAGTTAAGTTGGCAAGAACATTTAGTGTGCTTGATGAGTTTGAGCCTGTTTCTGGGTGCAAAGTTTTGAAGAGTAAATACAAAATGAGAGGACGATTTTCAATAATGAATGCTTCAAGGAGAGCTGGTTGAAGAGGAGCACAAAAATGAAAATAATATATGAAATAAATTATAATCCATATATGCAGTTGTTAGTGAAGGAATTATCCTTGCCAGTTCCTATAAAAGTAGAGTGGTATTATAATGATAATAATGAGGTTTGTGGACAGATGTTTAGTTTGGCTTTCACCATCAGCCCACCCTGAGCTAAGAATTCAAGTAATTTCAGGTTATATCAGTAATGTAGAAGTACCCACAGACAAGTAAAATTTGAACTGCAAAGGTAAAGTCAGTTTGTAAAATTCTATTATTTAGACAACTAGCATTCTGAGAAATAACTACAACATATTTATTATTCTATTCAAGAAATAAGGAGTTGAAATAAATTTATTTGAATTCTAGTTGTGACTTTTCTGGCTCTGATAGGATCCAGTGCCCTTCCCTCAGAAAAACCCCTCAACTAGAACTTATCTGAGACACCAGAGTTGCTAGTACCAGTGTATGAATGAAACATGTATAGCATTATGCCTCTAAAAACACATATACCATATAACTGACTATTATAAACTCCAATTTAAAGCACACATTATGATTTAAAATTGTGTTATGATTTTTATGTGTTATCATACTTATATAGCTTTCATTTTTTATTTTTTTGAGACAGTCTCGCTTTGTAGTTCAGGCTGGCCCTGAGCTCACTATGTAGCCCAGGCAAGCCTCGAACTCAGCAATCCTCCTGTCTCTGCCTCCCAAGTGCTGGGATTACAGGTGTGAGCCACCACGCCTGGCCTTATACAGCTTTTAAATACTTATTTCTGTGGTCAAAACAATGAAAAATGTCATACTCGATTGTTTCTTTCAATCAAATATTTGGACAGAATATATTACAGAATGAAAGCATTGGTTACTCATATCAACTGAAAAATAATTTGCCTTTCATTTTAGATTTAGTTTTAGAATGGCATGTGAAATTTATTAAATGAGTTTTGTCATTTTGCCTAATCCAATTACCTTATGTTGATGCTACAATTGATAAAACTGAAACAGACAGGAAGTTTTCTTTTGTTACCATTTATATTAATTTTTAAAATTTCAGATAGACAGTCTCTAATTGTTCCATAGTCATAAAAGGCTTACACTGAAGACATTTTTAACCAGAAACTCTTTCATAAAGGCAACAAATCTGGACAATCAATACAGTGATTAAGTTGTAGAATGATTATGAATGTTTGGGTCACTATGAAACAATCAACCAATTCAACTCAGAGGAACAGAAAGAGGGTGAAAGCGACAGCTCCAGACATTAATCCCTTCCATCAGGGAGATAGCACAGCTCCTTTACAGTCTTCCACCACTGGCCCAGTCGGGGTTGATGATTCTGACAAGCTGTGGTGCTGTCTACTTAGCAAAGCCCAGAGCTTCCAAGCTGTTATACAACACTGATTTTCTGATGTGCTTGATATGAGCACAAGGTTTTCTTTTAATAATGTTATCTCAAAATTCTGACACCTTGTAGTCTTAGAAAAGAATATGACAGCCATTGAATCCACTGGGAATTACAGTGTGAAGTGCTAAGATATCAGTCTAGTGGAACAGAAGGAAACAATTCTAATGAGTGAAAATTACTAGAAATCACTTCCATATATTAAAAAAACAGCTTTCCATTAATAAGCAGCAATATATTTTAACCTACATTTTGCTCTGCTATTCAGAGATTTAATATGACAGCTAAATTAGAAATAATGTTTGATGGTACAGTTATAGGCATTCCATGAAAATCCTAAATTGTGACAATTAATTTTTACAGACAGACCTTGTTTTATTAATGTCTTATTAATATGTTTTAATAGTTTGATTAAAAATACATTGCATCTGGCCCCACCAAGTCAGCAGTCACAAAACAAAAACTGCTGCTTAGAAAGGTGAAATAAGACAGCTGTTTCCTTTACGACATAGGCGCGAAGGGCTAGCTAACTCGAAATGTGCATGTGGTGAAGTCAAGGGTTTGAAGGCTGGTCACGGGAAGCAGTGATCTCAAGCGTGCTGCGTAATGCCCCTGGCTATCTCCTTCTCGAACAAGGGAGTCTCTCTCCACCACTGCATTTCCAGAGACAGTGATGGGGGCCAAGCTGGAGAGTGGGTGATGAGGGAACTCGTGGACAGAGCGGTTCGAGGGAGCTCGTGGCCTGGCCGGTTCGCTTAGCCACAAAGCAGGAGGCTCTCAACTGGAAAGTTCGAAAGAGCTTTGGCCATGAGAGGCCTTTTAGATTAACAGGGGCTGCATTTTCTGTGGTTCGGAGATGCTGAGTGGATTTTCACACAAAATGGAAATCAGACAGGATCAAAAAGAGCAAAACTTTGATGATTTGAGCTGTGCTTCAAATAATTGTCTGTTTAAAATGTGAGCTCTATGCCTCACAGTAAGCCTTTGAATTAATGGTTCTATCCTGTTGTGAAATAACCTATACAGGGACCAACCTGTGTAGGGTGCCATTTGGGGCTCATTTATGAATCAATCCCTCATTTGGCTCCATGTTATTTAATAATCTAAATTGTGTTAATATTTCATAATATGTGAGTTTAAAGCGAGTGATAAAATATCTTTTTTTTTTTTTTCTGAGACAGAGTCTCGCTTTGTAGTTCAGGCTGGCCCTGAGCTCACTATGTAGCTCAGGCAAGCCTTGAACTCAGCAATCCTCCTGCCTCTGCCTCCCAAGTGCTGGGATGACAGGTGCGAGCCACCATGCCTGGTATTGTTGTATGTGGTTACTGGGGATGGAGCTCCAGACCCTGAGCTTGCCATGAGGAGGCCAAAAACACGGAGCTAAATCCCTGGCCCTTGATAAAATATTTTAAAGACAGAAAGGATCATGTTCCATTCACTTCAGTCAAAAGTATTGCATTATCCCTTTTTGCACACTCTCATAGATCTCTGTTTCACAGATCACTTTCATAGATGCTAAGTTCGTGTTTCTTAACACACAGAAAAGACAGGTTGGTAAGTGCACAGATTTCCCTTCCAGAAAAAGAAAAAAAAAAACACATCAACATATGTGGTTACGCAACACCGCAGCCCTGAGAAAATGAGGAGACTGAGCCGAAAGCTTTGGTCCTAAGGTCATTTGTTTAGTGGATGCTGATCATCCCATGGCTGTGACCACCTGCCATTTACACACTGTTCTCACATATACTATTCCCATGGCCTCAAAAACCATTCGTCCTGAGGTGGCTAACAGCAGGGGGAAACCAGAAAACTTTTTTTTTTTTTTTTGATCAGTAGAAATTTTCAGTTCTCATTCTATCTTCTTGCAGAGAGGTGTTTGGGACAGATTGCCACTTGGTGAACATCTTTTGGAGTTTTGAACTAACCGAGACATTCAGGAAATAACAAAGTTAAAATGAAGTTTGCGACGGGGGAGACCTCGGGCTTGTGTACAGGCTCCCCAGGACCCGCTGGGGCTTCCGCTGTCTGTGTTCCTACGGAAGTCGCCGGGTATAGGCTCACTCAGTTCTTCGTAGCGTCAGGAGGTTTGTAGCGGTCTCTGTGCGGAGAAGCTTGTGTGTCATTGGCTTTGCATTCAGAGTCTGGGTCACTGAGCTGAACCCGTTATTTCCCATATTATCTGTGGACATTTATTTCTGAGTATTGCTCTTGGATGTGAAGACAACAAGCTATTTTGATAAAGAAGCTTTCTGGGGAACACGGGCCATAGGAGGCGCCATGAACTCTGTACAGAAACACCAGGTTGGAAATATCCTGTGTCTCTACGTTATGGTCGGTATTAGTTCCACGGAGAGGCTGAGTGACTGAAATGAAGGTCATGTTACTGAAGATCTTGATCTTTAAATTTCATTCCATTTTTTACAGCATTGGATGTTGAGATAGTTTTGTATGGAGGACACACAGTTATAAGAGATAATGAAAAGAAGTCTCATATACTGGTCTCATATCTAGATTTCCAAGGTAACTTTTTATGTAATTATAGTACAATATTAATATTAGAAAATGCACATCAATACAGTCCACCAAATTCATTTTTATTTTACCATTTTAATATACATTGTCTGTGTGCGTGTATTTAGTTATATACAATTTTGTCTTATATGTAAAATCATGGCATACCATCTTAAGATAAACAGCAGTTTTAAGACAAATATTTCTCCTGTCACTCATTTTTTTTCTCTGCCCACCCCTCAACCTCCAAATTTCTGATAGTCACGAATCTATTCCACTTCACTGCATTTTTCATTTTAAGGAAGTAACATAAATCGACTCCAAAATGACATAATGAGAAATAACATTTATTGGCTTTTTCCACCAGACAAAATCCCTTGAGGTCTAACTACAGCAGTAGGATTTTTTTCCCTTTTTCTTTGTTGTTGTTCACTTAAGTTCTAGGGAATGAATGCATTATGCTTGTTCAGTCATTCACTGGAAGGACATTTGGTTAGTTCTAGTTTTCGGTTATTGTGAATAATACTCCCGTGAATATTTGTGGGCAGGTTTTTCATTGAACATAAATTTTCATTTTTCTGGGATAAATGCCCAAAGTGTAGATATAGTCTGGGTCACAGGATAAATACCTATATAGTTTCATCAGAAAATGTCATGCCATTTTCCAAGCTGGCTGTCTCATTTTGCTTTTCTGTAGAAACTTAGCAATGACATCAGTCACACACATTCCAGCTTTACTATTATCACTCTTTGATCTTAGCCATTATATGATCTTAGCTATTATATGATCTTAGCCATTATATGATCTTAGCCATTATGTCACAACATCTCATTATTTTATTTTGTATTTCTCTAATGATAAATAGCATTGAACATCCATGTGTATAGTTGTCATCTGTATGTTCTCTTCAGTGCGATAAATACATTTTCCCCATTTTCTGGTATCATATTTTAAGATAATTTTCTTTAAACACACTGTTTATTTTATTTTGATGACTATTATTTTTGATGCCAGGAAAGGAGCCTCTGGAGGCTCGCACACACTAAGGGAATGTTGTTCTACTGAACTATGTCTCTCAAGCCTCTTCACTTCCAGTATTCAATGGTGAGCTTTGTGTTTTGCTTACATTTTCTAGATAAAAGTAATTTGTTGGAGTAGGTGGCTCCCATGCGGTTTTCCAGAACATAGCTTGTCTTTTCATTCTTTGAACGATGAGTTTCTTTTTTTGTTTTTTCAGGTCATTTAAAGGTCTTTATTTATTTATTTTTTTTTATGTTTTAAACTTTTTTTCAAGTCAGTTTTATTTAACTGTTACTTTAAAAGAAGAAAATCATTAGATTGATGTGGTTTGTCAATCGTTCTATTGATTTTAAATTACTGTAAGAAAGCTTTACTTATATTTTTCGAAGTTTTGCTTCATATTAAAATACATAATTATGTTTTAGCTAATGTTCCACTAAATGGGAAGCTTTGGCCAAGATAAATGGATCTTTATAAGGCTATCTTCCCTTGATTTCATCATTTTTCCATCTTTGCCAGATATAGATATAATTTATCATCTTTATTTCTGAATTTTCTATTGCATTTCATTAATGTGTTGATATCTCTGCCAATATTAAACTCTTAATTCCTATAGTTACATAGTAAGTCATATAATAATAATAATAATAATAATAATAATAATGATGATGATGATGATCATGATTTTTCTCAATTTATTCACTTTTTTCCTCAAAAGTGTTTTAGGTATTTTGCTTCCTCTGACTTCACATATAAATTTGAATGCGACTCTTACATGTCTGCAAAGCAGTTTCATTTTGTTTGAAATGCAACTTGTACTTGCATTTTGTTTGCGATCACAACAAACTTACATAAATCCATTAGAAAACTATTTACAGCCTTACTACGGTCATGACAGTTGCATGCCTTTCTATTTATGTCTTCAGTATTTTAAAACTTTGAGAATGAAAGTCTTGTTTGTAATTTATTTTGGCTCATTTGAACTAAGCATTTCGTTTTCTATATAATGAGTGGAAATGGGTGTCTTTTTCCTTTTGATTTCTACTATCCAGAAGTGTTATTAATTTTTACATGCTGATCTTGCATTTTGGGTAACTGCTGTTGACATAGTGCCCTAGGGATTTTCTTTCTCACTTTATTACACTGAACAAGATTTCTAGCACCATATGAGACATGAGCAAACATCTTCGTTTCACTCTTGCTCATGGGGGGAGGGGTTCACTACTTTGTCAGTAAGTATGCTCTATACAGTACGGTGAGGATTTTTTTTTGACAAGTTTAACTTAGTTTTTTGCTAGTTTCTTTTGTTAGATTAGGTCAAATACCTTTTTTTTTTTTTTTTTTTTTGCTTTTTCAGACAGGGTCTCGCTTTGTAGTTCAGACTGGCCCTGAGCTCACTATGGTGCCTTTTTTATCCATTAATAAAAACATACAACGTTTTTTCTCTTTAATATAACACCTTATTTTAATTAACTTTGTAATATACAACCAGCCTTGCCATTTTAAAATAAATTCCATATGTTATTGTATATATCTTTTGTTTTTGTTTTTGAGACAGTGTCTTGCTTTGTAGTTCAGGCTGGCCCTGAGCTCACTATGGAGCCCAGGCAAGCCTCAGGACTCCTGTCTCTGCCTCCCGAGTGCTGTGATTATAGGTGTGAGCCACCATGCCTGGCACTGAGGTATGTGGTATTGATGGCTGGTGGGCGTGAGTCACCACGCCCAGCATTGCATGCGGTTACCAGGGATTGAACTCAGGACTTTGCACTTGCAAGGCAAGCACTGGAAACACTGAGCTAAATCTCCAGCTGGTCATAGCTGTTTTTGCAAGCATTCATCTTGTCTTTATGGTAATGCCCTTCAAAATTCTTTATTTTAGTTCAGTTTCATGTACAAGACAGCGTTGTTACCTAGAGTTAACCTATTCCAATGCAATATGGTACTAGAGCTGAAGTTTCTTACCTCCACATCACTAGAACCTACTGCTGTGGATTAAGCTCCTTTCCCTCCCCGCCTCTGGGAGCTACCTTTCTCTTCAGAAGTTTCAAGAGATCAACATTTTAGATCCCACATATGCCTGAGCTAATATAGTACTGATCTTTCTGTGCACTATTCCTTTTGTAAAAACTGTGAACTAGTCTGTTAAGCATACAAAGTTAATTTTATGATTTTGATATTCAAAATCACACTTAGGTGACTGAAAAGTCTAAACCTCATGAATATTCATATGTAACCATGACATCTGACATTTGGAACTACAAATACATGAAAATTATTTTTATGTGACAGTTTCTTAAAGAGGTCAAAAGAAAAATACTTTTCAAGTGAAACACAAGTGGTGAATGGTAAAGATACTGCAATGTGATCACCATATGGAGTCAAATTAATCACTGAAACATGGCTGAAATGCAGATTATTCAAGGAGTTTATGCAAGAGAATGTCATCACAAACATTAGGTTGTTGTCTGTGGATGGTGGGCTGTGTGTGCATGTGCACTTTTGTTCATATATTATGTATGTATGTATGTATGTACTTATTTATTTATTTATTTTTTGAGACAGGGTCTCGCTTTGTAGTTCAGGCTGGCTCTGAGCTCACTATGTAGCCCAAGCAAGCCTCGGGGACTCAGCAATCTGCCTGTCTCTGCCTCCCGAGTGCTGGGATTACAGGCATGAGCCACCACACCCGGCACTGTGGTATGTGGTATTGACTGCTGGAGGGCGTGAGTCTCCACGCCCAGCACTGTATGTGGTTACCGGGCATTGAACTCAGGACCTTGTGCTTGTGAGGCAGGCGCCGGAACCACTGAGCTAACCCTCCCGCCCTAGAGTTTATTTTAAAATTATCTATTAACATAAATATACATGTTTTAGGGTGCTATGCAATGTTTCCATACGTGTATTAAGTCAGATTAAACGCATCTATTTCTTTAAAAGACCTTATTTCTTCATGGTGATAACAAAGTCCTTTCTTCTACCTTTGTCATATATATAGTACCTAATTAGTATTGATAGCAAACCTACAGTAAAATAGCACATCAGCAATTCTTACTGTCATTTTCATCTTTGGTCAGGCTTTCCTCATGTCTTCTATCCTCTGGATTCTTGTGCTTTTAATACAAATCAGTTTAAATGCTGAAATTAGTGTAGAGACATTACCTAATATCTGTAATGTGTAAGCATTCCTAGAAAAAGGGGGAAAATCACATACAATTTTTTATTGCTGAATTATATATTACAAGAAAGGAATATGATGATTGACCTTTGTTTTTACATAATTGCTTTTTGTTTGCTTGTTTTGTTTTGTTTTTTGGACAGGGTCTCACTTTGTAGTTTAGGCTGGCCCTGAGCTCACTATGTAGCCCAGACAAGCCTCGAACTCACAGTGAGCCTCCTGCCTCTGCCTCAGGAGTGCTGGGATTGCAAATGTGAGCCACTATGCCTAGCGTTGTGGTTTATGATCACTTTCCTCATTGAGATTTTTGTACCTTTCTGGGATATATCTTAGTTATTATTTTTTAAGCTAATAAGCTTTATTTTTTCCAGGTGGTAATATATTCACTTCAGAAGCAGTGTTAATTAATAACCATACAGACACAGAAAATTGTTAACTTTAAAAATGTTTTAGTACCAGCAATTGAAAGCATGTATTTTGTGCATCAAAATATTCATCCTCTGCATCAGTTTTAAAATTTATTTCTCATCACATTCCCACACCAAGTTTCCTATAGAAATTTCCCACTCTATAAAAGCTGTCATACTTTCTAGAGCTCATTTGCATCTACAGGTGTTCATGCCAAAGAGAAGATCCAGAATTTGTCTATCTGTGATCTATTGATTTCACTAATTAGTATATCCTCCAGGTGTCTCCATTTGCACCTAAATGGATTGATCTTGTCATTCTTTATGATGAGGGGAAAGAATAAATATGATACAGAAAGAAAATAAAAGAGTATGTATAAAGGGGGTGAGGAGGTGTGGGTAGGTAGGGATATGGGTAAAAATGTGAATTAACTTGTGTCATATACTGGTACAAATTTCCCAATGTTATACGTGATTTTGAGATGTATATAAATTGTACCAATAAAGAATTCAATTAAAAAATTTATTTCTATAATATATGTATTTTATTTTCTCTCACTATGACAGATAAGACAATCTCCTTAAATTTATAATTAGGAACATATTAATAATGTCTAGGCTGTACTTATATATAAGGTATGCATAACAAATTGTTATTAGACTCTAGACATATTAAAATACTTTTCAGTTGGTTTCCTTTGATGTTTAGGCATGTAAATATGATAATCAAATAATGTGAAATTTTCCTTTTCCTACTTTATTTTTTCAATGATCTTCAAAGAACATTTTCTTTTAATAATGTACCTCTTAACTCATCTCCTAAGAATAGTATACTTTTTACGTAAAATTCCTTAATTAAGTATCTGACAATTGGTATCATTTTGTATAATTTCCTCCTATTCACAATAGCTATTATACATTTGGTCCTTATTTACACTTTCAGTTTCTCACATTAAAGAGACAATGCTATATTTACACATATTTTATTTATTTCACTTAAAGAGTATGGTGAAGCCATTTAACTAGAAATGTCTTGTTATCCATCTTTATGACTGAGTAGTACTCCATGATCTATGTGCTTGTCTATCTAACTATCCACATATAAATTACATAACACTTTCCTCCTTTCATCAATTTATAGGCATTTGGATTATTTCCAAGCTTCAGCTATCACAAATTGTGTTAATATAAACACGGGTGTCCATGTATCACGGTGGTGTGATGATTTTAATTCTTTTGGGGAAATACTTAGAAGGAGAAGAGCAGGCACTTCCAATACCAGCTTCATGAGAAATCTCCACGGTGGTCTCTCCACTCTAGTAGTTCAGCAGTCTACACAAGCACCAACCGCTGAGAAGGGTTCCTTTCCCTACAGCCCTGCCATCCTTAATTGTTGTTCTCTTTTCCTTTAAGTAGGCAGATGAGAGAATGCAATTCAGGAAAAGAATTTCCCAAAGTTGCATTTTAATATTTATTTTCCTTATTTCTATTCATTCTGTGTATCTTTCTTTAATGTTCTTCATATTTATTGTACTCACGTTCTTGCCCACAAAGTTTCTGTCTCCAAAAATTGATATCTGAAAAATCTCCCATTCTTCAGGGTTTTAAGATTTTTTTTCTAAGTCCTAGAGTCCAATAAGAAATATATAGGTGAACATGTTTAATGAGTATACAAATTGCTAAAGCCATTTTTTCTTGCAGGTAAATATTGTCAATCCATATTCATTTGATAAAGCTAAACGTAAACACTGTCAATGCATATACATTTAAAACATTATATAGAAAGTAAATGTTTTTATTTCATGTAAATTTGAGAAAATTAAATGAAATAAAAATGTTCTTTCTTTTAATTTCAAATAATAAGAATTAAGATGTTTAAAGTCTTCACATGTACAGGATATATGCAAATTTCAGAAAATAATGCAGTCATTCTTGTCTTATACATTATTTGTATTTCCTTAGACAATGCATTTCATAGGTCATTCGTATTTCCCCTGATTCTACAAGATTGGTTTTGCAACAACGATGTGATTACTGTCTTAGATCACAGCTATGAGTGGTGTGTCAGAGTGTTTGCGATAAAATAATTCACATTTTTATTATAAGGAATATTCAAATTCGGAGTCCCAATCAGAAAGTCCCCTAGTGGGCATCTGAATCTTTTCTCCTAGAAGAAGCTGTTCTCTGCGTGTTAAAATAGCAGCAGGTGATGAAAGCACAAGAGGGCTCTGGTGTCAGGGTGACGATAATGAAAAGTAGCTCTGCTCGGGGTGTTCAAATTATTTTTATTAGCAATAAGGCAATTGAATGAATAA
>PVIC010054303.1:0-11582 GCA_004025085.1 Thryonomys swinderianus | reverse complement strand
TATTCTGAAAGATAGTTTTGCAGGATACAACAGTCTAGGTTGGAGGTTGTTTTCCTGCAATGCTTGAAATACTTCTCTCCACACTCTCCTTGCATTGAATGTTTGTGTTGAAAAGTCTGCTGTGATCCTAATGGGCTTCCCTTTGTAGGTGATTTTCTTCCTTTCTCTCACTGCTTTCAGTATTTCATTCTTTTGTTGTGCATCTGGAACCTTGATAACTATATGTCTAGGTGTAGATATTTTTATGTCATGGTGTTTTGGAGTCCTATAGGCCTCATTTATCTGTATGTCTATTTCTTTCCCTGTGAAGTTTTCTGTTGTTATCTCTGACAACAGCTTTTTTATGTCTTTTACACTGTCTCCTGCTTCCTCAGTGACTCCAATCAGTCTTATATTATTTTTCTTTGAGTCATCTAGAAGCTGTTGGATTGATTTCTCATGGTCCCTTGCTCTTTTCCATAGATTATATCTTTCCTGCTCGTTGGCTGCTATGCTGTCCTCTAGGTCTGAGATTCAGTTCTCTGCTTCATTCATCCTACTTTGCAAGCTTTCATTCTCCTTCATCATTCCCTGGAGCTCTGCTTGAACCTGTTTAAAAGGTTCCATTGCTTCTGCTATCTTGGATTCTATCATCTCGCTGATCTCTTCTTTAAGGATGACTTTCTCTGTGGACAGTATCCCTGTTTTGATCTCAGACATGAGTTCTGATTTCCATTTTACTAGATCTGCTTTAGTTACCATCTCTAAGAGTCCTGGTGTTTGAGTTTCACTTTGCCCTATTTCCCTTTTCTCTGAATTTCCCTGTGGTGGTGATCTTTGTGTCTGTTTTTTGGTGTATTTTCTCATTTCTACTCTTTCATTTTTACTAATACTCTTTTTTGCCTGATGACAGGGCAATGTTTGTTGCAGGTCTCTTTCTATTATCTGGGGCCCTTTGGATGCAGCACTTTCCTGGGGGGTCTGCCTTGAATCTGTAATGACCCTTGAGAGTTCTCAGTTCTGACACATCATGGGAGGTATTTGAGCAGAACAATCACATCATGTTTGTTACCATACTACAATAAATGCCAATATCAGTATTAAACACAGTAAATAAGATAAAAAGTTTTGTTAAATTCTATTCTGGAGACTTCGAGCTTATGAGTTACCTCTATGTCTATATGCCAGAATTTAGAATTAATCAGCAATGTGTATGCAACATGTAGAATCATAAATGTACCCCCGACCCAAACCCTTTGGGGATAAGAGGTCACTGGGGAACCAGGGAGGTAGGGAGACAGGAGGAGAATGAAATAGGGTTAGCAGATTTATGAAGATCAGCTATACCCTAGAACCTCATATATGCCACTGGGTAATAGAGGATAAAAGGGCATATATACAACAGTACCAACTGTATGCTATAAGACTGTTGGAGACTTTGCGCACCTTCTTATAATAGTTCACAAGAAGAAATAGGGCAGCCTAAGAATCTTTTACTTCTGGGTATTACTTCTGAAAGGAAGATAGGAGAGGGTGTGGGGATAAGAGGTAAATAGAGGGATCTAGTAGATGGCAAAATAGAAGCTAGATTCCTTTTATTTTTCATTTTTTTTATCTTGCCTGGTCTCTCAGCGTGCCTCCAGGAGCACGCCTCCTGTGGAGGGATGCAGGAGATGGCTCAGGCTCCTCTCAGACCTGGGTCTTCACAACGCAGCTCCAGGGTGTGGTTGGGGCCGGCTGGAGGCCCTCAATCCTCCGTGGTGGGGATGGCGCCCAGGGTCTATCTGTACCAGACTCCTCACTGCACAGCTCCGGGGTGGAGCGGGCCTGTGGGCAGGCCTCAGTCCTCCGCCACTGCTGGAAACAGAATGGCGGCTGAGGTAGCCGAGTCCATGGCGCTCCAGGGTACAGTGAGCCGGTAGGCAGCTCTCACTCTGCCAACAATGGAAACGGAATGGCGCTTGTGTAGCCCAGGGCAGGCCACTCCAGGGTGCAGTGGGCCAGAAGGTGGCCCTTAGTCCTCTGCCACCGGAAACGGAATGGCGCCAGTGTAGTCACTCTGGGGTGCAGTGGGCCAGTGGGCGGCCCTCAGTCCACCGCTGCCAGAAATGGAATCAACCAAATTCTTAAAAAGCATTTTCAATCTTAATACGCAAGTATCTCCATACCCCTGCCATCCTTTACCCAATCTTCACCCTATGCCTGGGCAATTCACAGGATGATCCCCAGGTACACAGAATATGCCCACAGGCGATTCCTTCTCCTCACCTTAACCCAACCCCCAAGTCTAACAACAAAAGTACACTGAAAGTTCCAGGACTTCTTCAAAGGGCCAGTCTTCTTTAGGATAATCCTGCCGCTTACATACTGTGTGGCATGATCAGGCACCAGATGCCTAACACCCAGGACTATTCAAATCCAAAGGATCAAGAAACGGAATCATGGCCAATACCACATTTAGGGGAGGAAAATACACCACTGTAACCAACCCACTCTCTCACACAGCCCAGTCCTTAATCTCAGCCCACAATCTCACTGACACACAAACCCCTATATTGTTGTATATGCACAATGCACTAATCCTAACTCCAAGTCTGACCGTACCCTTCATCCTCACTATATTTAGGGAAACCCAATCCACAGGAATAATCAAATCGACACTATACTTCACCCGAATTCTAACCTAACCCTAGCCCACATGCGAACTTAGCAAATGCCTCCACTATGGAGGGGGAGGCACAAGCACACTAGCGCCCAACTCATTACCAGCTACATTTCTCACCATTCCTTTGTGAATCGAACCTGAATATGCAAGAATATCCACAGTGATGCCATTTGCGATCTGACTTGAAACCCTAACCCGCCTGTCAATCTGACACTATGAACCCCACTCTACCTCCACGATACACTCTCCACATTCTTCCTAAGAATCATGACCCTGACAAGACATTTCGAGGACAAATACACAGGGATCATCAAAAACCACTTTGACTTGTGCTAATCTGAATGGTGATGGGAAACCTCACCACAGGCCAAATCTGTGCATCACAAAATCTGCCCATTCATAAAGGCACTATGGCTACCCCGAATACTAATGAAAATCCAAAGGGAAAAAAACCACACAGTGTCTACTGAAAACGCCAAGGTACCCACCTTCATGCTATCCTTCCCACACATGCCAACTTTGGTTCTATTAGGAAATGCACACAATGAACCCAATTCCCACACATAGGCACTACAAAGGCTTCTTCATACCTATCCTAACACAAACCGTGATCGTAAGCATTGAATTGCTATTCCAATACCCAGGAAAAACCAAAATGAACGTATTCCTCACGTGAATTGCAACCCGGACCCTAAACTTCACCTTCACCTTCACGTTCCCCTTCACCCTCACCCTAGGGAGTGCTCCCTAAGACCCAGGGGTACACACAGGAACCCCAATTCTATCCTGAAATTTATCATTCAACAACATCATTAAAATGCATTCTGAATCTTAACACGCAAGTATCTCCACAACCGTGCCATCCTTTACCCATATTTACAGAATATGCCCACAGGGCGATTCCCTCTCCTCACCTTAGCCCAAAGCCCAAGTCTAACAACAAAAGTCCTCTGAAAGTTCCAGGATTTCTTCAAAGGGCCATGCTTACTTAGGCTTACACTGACCCTAACATACCCTATAGCACATTCAGGCACCTGAGGCCTAACACCCGGAACTATTCAAATCCACAGAATCAAGAAACAGAATCATGGCTATTACCACGTTTAGGAGAGGGAAATACACCACTGTATCAATCCCATACTCTCACACAGCCTAGTACTTAGCCTCAGCCCACAATCTCACTGTAAGATGAACCCCTATATTATAGTATATGCACAACGCACTAATCCTAAGTCCAAGCCTGACTGTACCCTTCATCCTCACTATATTTTGGGGAGCCTAATCTACGGGAATGATCAAAATGACACTATATTTCCCCCAAATTCTAACCCTAACCGGAGCCCACATTCAAAACTTAGCAAATGCCTCCACTATGGAGGGAGAGGCACAAGCACACTAGCACTCAACTCACTCACAGCTATATTCCTCACCATTCCTGTGCAAACCCAACCTGAATAAGCAAGAATATCCACAGTGACTCCATTCTCAATCTGAATTGAAAGTTTATCCCACCTGTCAATCTGACACTATGAATCTCGCTCTACCTCCACGATACACTCTTCACGTTCTTCCTAGGAATCATGACCCTGACAAGACATTTCAAGGACAAATACACAGGAATCGTCACAAAAACACTTTGACTTGTGCTAATTTGAACTGTGATGGGCAACCTTACCAGAGCCCAAGTCTGTGCATCACATAACCTCCCCAATCATAAAGGCATTATGGCTACCCTGAATACTAATGAAAATCCAAAGAAAAAAACCACACAGTGTCAACTAAAAATGCCAAGGTCCCCACCCTGGGGCTATTCTTCTTCATATGCTAACTTTGGCTCTATTAGGAAATGCACACAAAGAAACCAATTCCTACACATAAGCACTACAAAGGCTTCCTCATACCTATCCTAACACAAACCGTGATCTTAAGCATTGAATTGTTTTTCCAACACCCAAGAAGAAACAAAATGAACATAATCCTCATGCAAATCGCAATCTGGGGCCTAACCTTCACCTTCACGTTCCCCTTCACCCTCATCCTAAAGAGTGCTCCCTAAGACCCAGGGGTACACACAGGAAGCCCAATTCTAATCTGAGTTTGATCAATCAACCAAATTATTAAAAAGCCTTTTGAATCTTAACATGCAAGTATCTCCATACCCTGCCATCCTTCACCCTATCCCTGGGCAATTCACAAGAAGATCCCCAGGTACACAGAATATGTGCACAGGTGATTCCTTCTCCTCACCTTAACCCAAACCCCAAGTCTAACAACAAAAGTGCACTGAAAGTTCCAGGAATTCTTCAAAGGGCCAGTCTTCTTTAGGCTTATCCTGCCCCTAACATACCGTGTGGCACGTTCAGGCACCTGATGCCTAACACCTGGGACTATTCAAATCCACAGGATCAAGAAACGGAATCATGGCCATTACCACATTTAGGGAAGGGAAATACACCATTCTAACCAACCCACTCTCTCACACAGCCCAGTCCTTAATCTCAGCCCACAATCTCACTGACACATGAACCCCTGTATTATTGTATATGCACAATGCACTAATCCTAACTCCAAGTCTGACCATACCCTTCATCCTCACTATATTTAGGGAAACCCAATCCACAGGAATAATCAAATCGACACTATACTTCACCCGAATTCTAACCTAACCCTAGCCCACATGCGAACTTAGCAAATGCCTCCACTATGGAGAGGGAGGCACAAGCACACTAGCGCTCAACTCACTACCAGCTACATTTCTCACCATTCCTTTGTGAATCAAACCTGAATATGCAAGAATATCCACAGTGATGCCATTTGCGATCTGACTTGAAACCCTAACCCGCCTGTCAATCTGACACTATGAACCCCACTCTACCTCCACGATACACTCTCCACATTCTTCCTAAGAGTCATGACCCTGACAAGACATTTCAAGGACAAATACACAGGGATCATCAAAAACCACTTTGACTTGTGCTAATCTGAATAGTGATGGGCAACCTCACCACAGGCCAAATCTGTGCATCACAAAATCTGCCCATTCGTAAAGGCACTATGGCTACCCTGAATACTAATGAAAATCCAAAGAAAAAAACCACACAGTGTCTACTGAAAACGCCAAGGTCCCCACCTTCATGCTATCTTTCCCGCACATGCCAACTGTGGCTCTACTAGGAAATGCACACAATGAACCCAATTTCCACAAATAGCCACTACTAAGGCTTCCTCATACCTATCCTAACACAAACCGTGATCGTAAGCATTGAATTTTTATTCCAAAAACCCGGAAGAAGCAAAATGAACATGTTCCTCATGCGAATCACAACCCGGACCCTAACTGTCACCTTCCCCTTCCCCTTCACCCTAGAGAGTGCTCTCTATGACCAGGGGTACACACAGGAACCCCACTTCCATTCTGAGATTTATCATTCAACCAAATCATTAAAACACATTTTCAATCTTAACACGCAAGTATCTCCACTCCCGTGCCATCCTTTACCCAATCTTCACCCTAGCCCTGGGCTATTGACAAGATGATTCCCAGGTGCATGGAATATGCCCACAGGACGATTCGCTCTCCTCACCTTAGCCCAAATCCCAAGTCTAACAACAAAAGTGCACGGAAAGTTCCAGGAATCCTTCAAACAGCCACTCTTCTTTAGGTTTATCCTGCCCCTAACATACCTTATGGCACATTCAGCACCTGAGGCTTAACACACGGGACTATTTTAATTCAGAAGATCAAGAAACAGAATCGTGGCCATTACCATATTTAGGGGAGGGAAATACACCACTGTACCAAACCCACACTCTCACAGAACCTAGTCCTTAGCCTCAGCCCACAATCTCAATGACACATGAACCCCTACATTATAGTATGTGCACAACACACTAATCCTAACTCCAAGCCTGACCGTACCCTTCATCCTCACTATATTTTGGGGAGCCCAATCTCCAGGAATGATAAAAATGACACTATACTTCACCTGAATTCTAACCCTAACCCTAGCCCACATTCAAAACTTAGCAAATGCCTCCACTATAGAGGGAGAGGCACAATCACACTAGCGCTCAACTCACTCACAGCTATATTCCTCACCATTCCGGTGCAACCCGAACTTGAATATGCAAGAATATCCACAGTGACTCCATTCTCAATCTGAACTGAAACCCTACCCCACCTGTCAATCTGACACTATGAACCCCACTCTACCTCCACGATACACTCTCCACGTTCCTCCTAAGAATCTTGACCCTGACAAGACATTTTGAGGACAAATACACAGGAATGATCAGAAAAACACTTTGACTTGTGCTAATCTGAACTGTGATGGGCAGCCTCACCAGAAGCCAAGTTTGTGCATCACAAAAGATCCCCATTCATAGAAGCACTGTTTCTACCACGCATACTAATGAAAATCAAAGGAAAAAACGACACAGTGTCAACTAAAAAATTCCAAGGTCACTACCCTAGTGCTATCCTCCCTGCATGTGCCAACTTTGGCTCTACTAGGAAGTGTACACAATGAACCCAATTCCCGCACATAGGCACTACAAAGGCTTCCTCATACCTGTACTAACATAAACCATGATCCTGAGCATTGAATTTCTGTTCCAATCCCCAGGAAGAAGCAAAATGAAAGTATTCCTCATGCAAATCGCAACCCGGGCCCTAACCTTCACCTTCATCTTCATGCTCACCCTAGAGAGTGCTCTCTAAGACCCAGGAGTACACACAGAACCCTACTTCTCACTGGAATTTTATCATTCAACCAAATCATTACAATGCATTTTCAATCTTAACACATAAGTATCTCTACACATGTTCCATCCTTACCCAATCCTCACCCTAGCCCTGGGAAATTGTCAAGATCATCCCCAGGTGCATAGAATATGCCCACAGGGGGATTCCCTTTGCTAACCTGAGCTCAAACCTCAAACCTAACAAGAAAACTTCACTGAAAGTTCCACAAATTCTTCAAATGGCCACTCTTCTTTACGCTTATCCTGAACCTAATATACCTCTATGGCACATTCAGGCACCTGAGGCCTATGATCCATGCCTATTCAAATCCACAGGATCAAGAAACATATCATAGCCCTTACCATATTTTAGTATATGCGCTACGGAAGTGAGCACAGCCATTACTATATTTAGGGGAAGGAAATACAGAACTGTATCTCACCCACACTCTCCCACAGCCCATTCAGTATCCTAAGACCACAATGTCAGTGACACTGGAATCCCTATATTATACTATATGCACAACACACTAACCCTAACTCCAATCCTCACCATACCCTTCATCCTCACTACACTTTGGGAAGCCCAATCCACAGGAATAATCAAAATGACAATATACTTCACTGGAATCCTAACCCTAACCCTAGCCTGGATGCCAATCCCCAAGCCCAACAACAACAACTAACTGCTAATAGAGTTACTGAAATCTCCACTCTTCTTTATTTATATCCTGAACCTAACATATCTCTAAAGCACATTTAGGCACCCAAGCCTAACACCCAGGACTATTCAAATCCACATGTTCAAGAAACAGGCCATTACCATACCTACTGGAGGGAAATATACAACTGTATCACACCCACACTCTCAGACATCCCAGTCTTTAGCTAGCTATTCCTAGTTTTCATCAAAAGAGTAAAGAGAAAAAAGATTAACATTTAAGTTCCTTATGTGTGGAAGCTACCATATTAGGAAATTTGCGTGTAACTTTCAGAACCACCCTGCTTCATGAGAAATTATCTTAAGATACAAAACTAAAGGTCTAAGGGATTAATTGATATAGTTAGATCCCACAATTGTAAGTGATGACTCCTCTGCCCAGGCTAAGGGCTGCTCCTGAGTGTGCAGATCTGTGACCCGCCTTACCCACAGCGCCAGGGCCTTGAGCTCTTGTGCAACCAGGCCAACCAGAAAACCCAGCAGAAACTCCATCGACTCTTCTGCCCATGCTGAGTAAGTGCTCTATGTGGCCAGGCCTCTGAGGCAGTACTAGCCCAACCCTCCCTGCAGCACTCGGGCCCTGAGCTCCCTGAGGACCAGCATTGGAGGAGGAGCCCACAGAGAGTCCATCTTATTGTCTGCCCATACTAATACTTGGGTCTTGACCTCTCGTGGGACCAGCGTGTGAGGAGGAGCCCCCAAAGACTGCATTTACATGTCTGCACATACTGAATAAGTGAGGTGGCACTGCTGGTATTTAGTTAGAGGCCTTCCATATGTGACTGCCCTGGCTACCAAACAAAAATACACCCACAGGAAAAATGAAGAAATTCTGTTGACTATAGCCATTGGTGAATTTGTGGAGTCAGTCCCACCTACAGAACCCTTTTGCAGAGTTCAAGTCACAGGACTTCACTGAGTTCAACTCAGGAATTATAGGCAAAACCTAGACAGGGAACGACAGCTGTCTCCCTGTGACTACTCACTTCCAATCTGCCTGCTACCACCCATACTAGCTATAGGAGATAGCAAATCCATACTGTAAAGGGCCCTCTTGATAGTGTTTTTGATTAGTTTTTTTGTTTCTGTTGCTGTACTTTTTCTTTCTTTTTTTTATTGTGAAATAGGTACTTTTTTTATATACATCATGATCACACTCAACACTGAGAATTTGTACCAGTGTATGACAGGATCTAATTCTCATTTCTTCCCATTTTTCTACCCACCCTACAATCCCCCAGCCCACTTTTTCTTTTTTCTGACCACGCTTTTATTCTTCCTTTCTCTATTTTAGTGTTGGTGAGTCTCTCCAATTTTATTTTTTCTTCTCTCAACTCCCCTTTTATTTTTTTGAGACAGGGCCTCGCTTTGTAGTTCAGGCTGGCCCTCAGCTCACTATGTAGCCCAGGCAAGCCTCGAACTCAGCAATCCTCCTGTCTCTGCCACCTGAATGCTGGGATTACAAGTGTGAGCCACCACACCTGGCACTGTGATATGTGGTATTGATTGCTGGTGGGTGTGAGTCACCACGCCCAGCACTGTATGTGATTACCTGATTGAACTCAGGACCTTGCACTTGCAAGAAAGGTGCTGGAACCACTGAGCTAAATCTCCGGCCCTCAACTGCCCTTATTTTTTTTTTTTTTCCTTTTGAGACAGGGTCTCACTTTGCAGTTCAGGCTGGCTCTGAGCTCACTATGCAGTCCAGGCAAGCCTCGAACTCAGCAATCCTCCTGCCTCCGCCTCCCGAGTGCTGGGATTACAAGCATGAGCCACCACGCCCAGCACTGTGGTATGTGGTATTGATTGCTGGTGAGCGTGAGTCAACATGCCCAGCACTGTATGTGGTTACCAGGGATCAAACTCAGGACCTTGCACTTGTGAGGCAGGCGCTGGAACCACTGAGTTAACCCTCTGGCCCTCAACTGCCCTTATTTTTATAGGAGAAGGAAAATAGTCTCCTGTTAGTCTGCTGCTGCTGGGTACCTCTATTGTTCTTTTGTTCCATCACTCTCTCTTATCCTCTGGTCAGTATCAGTTTCCTAAAGTTAATGTATTTCAGTCTTTCCTACTCTCTCTTTCTTCTGTACAATTACAGGAGGACAAATACAATTTCTAGTGGTCCTGCTGGTGATAGTATGTTCTGTTTTATATTTGTCCCTTCTGTCTCTTATGTCCTCTGGCCTCTATCGGTTTCCCAGGGTTTCTGTAATATTTATATATTCTCTAACTTTATTTTGAATTTCTCACTCTCATGCTCTCTTTCTACCCATCCCCCACTCCCTGGTGACCCTTTATTCCCAAAGGGTTGTAAATATATTTGTGTTTAGTTCAAAATCTAGGCATTTGGTCACAGATCTATCTCATCAGGTTAAAGTTATCAAAATAGTGATGATACTGATTGCATTATGTCAACCAAGGTGATTATTCTGTTTAAGTATCTTCCATGTTGTGCCAGAACTGAGATTACTTAAGAGCAATTACAGACCCAAGAACAACACAGGAAGTACCCATCTCCTAGAGGTTCCAAATATTAAGAAGAAAGAGACTTGCAATAACATTGCTCACACATCAGAACAGGAATTCAACCAAAAATATAAGCAACAACAAAAAAACAGAAATGATAAAAAATTCAAAACCCACACAAAAAGATCATCACCCCAGGGAAAATGGAAATACAGCAAACTGAAGCTCAAACACCAGGACTCAGGAGAGCTGGTAACAAAAGAGGATCTAATAAAATGGAAAACAGAAATAATTTCTCAGATAAAAATAGACATAGTGTCCAAAGTGAAAGATATGAATAATAAAACTCAAGAAGAGATCAGGAACATGATAGATTCTCAGATTACGAAAGTAATGAATCTGTTAAAGAACTTCAAACAGATTTTCACAAGATAGAAAACCCCAATAAAAGTTTCAAACATAGGGAGAATGAATGTGAAGGCCAAATATCAGACACAGAAGATAGGATTACAGTCAGTGAACAAGAAAGGAATAATTTATGGAAAATAGCAAAGGACCAAAAAAAATCAATACAGCAGCTGCTAGACAAAAAGATAAACAACATAAGACTTACTGAACTAAATGAAGAAATAGGAGATAGTGCAAAAGACATTTTTTGAAATGTTCATGGATATAAGGACAGAAAACTTTACAGGAGAAGAATTGACAATGGCTACGTGAAGCATATAGGACTCCAAGTGGCCATGATCAAAACAATCAAAAGCTAGGCATATAATAAAGATTACAGAAACCCAAAAGAATGAAGTATTGAAACCAGTCAAAGAAACAAATCACATATAAGGAAAAGCACATCAGAATCACAGCAGACTTCTCAATGGAAACACTCAAGTCAAGAAGAGCCTGGAGTAAATTACTTCAAATTCTAAAAGACAACAACTTCCAACCTAGATTTATATATCCTGCAAAACAATCCTGGAAAAGCCACAGGGAAATAAGATACTTCCGTGA
>PVIC010054302.1:0-11580 GCA_004025085.1 Thryonomys swinderianus | reverse complement strand
AGAGTGGAATATTTCTATAGGAAACTTGGTGTGGGAATGTGATGAGGGGAAGGAATAAATATGATACAGAAAGCAAAAAGAGCATGTATAAAGGGGGGAGGAGGTGTGGGTGGGTAGGGATATGGGTAAAAATGCGAATTAACTTGTGTCACATACTGGTACAAATTCCCCAATGTTATATGTGATTCTGAGATGTATATAAATTGTACCAATAAAGAATTCAATTTAAAAAAAAAGAAATACATACAGTTTCTGGTCTTTGCTGCTGGTTTCTAGCAAACAGCTCCTGAAACCCTTCAAGGCTCTGGAATGATAACAGGATCAGTCTTTCCTATGCTAATGACATAGTTGGTAGCTGGGGGCTCTTGGATAGCCTCAGTTTATTATTGAATTGTAAGAGTTCTTTATATATTTTAGATATAAGCCTCTTATTCAATATATACAACTTGCAAAATTTTCTATAGGCTATATTTTCACTTTCCTTTTTTTCTTTTTCTTTTTTTGTTTTTTTCTGGGAGTACTGGGGATTAGACCAAAAGTCTCATGCATGCTACATATATCCTCTATAATGAATTATACCCCTCAACTCTTCATTTTTTAATTTTTGAGATAGGGTCTAAATTGTCCAAGTTGACCTCGAACTTGTGATCTTCTTGCCTCAGTCTCCCAGGTGCTGGGATAATAGAATGTGGCATCACATTGGATTCTTCTGACTTTTTCTTTCTTTCCTTCTTTTTTTTTTTTTTTTTGTGAGGCAGGGTATCATTTTTACATCATCTCACAACACTGGATCTAGCAGTGAATTCTAACTCCACTGCCTGCTCCTGCACCTATTTACTTTACCCTAGCAGAAAGGGAATGGTCTGATGGGGAGGCACTTGCTAGTCTATGAAATATTTCTGCCTACAACCTAGACCAGTGTGTGGGCAAACCTAATGTCTCTTCCAAAGACAGAAATATTTGGGTGTAAATTAAGAAAAAGAGAAATAGTAGCTGAGGGGCTATGAATACAAGGGTTATGTAATAAGAGAAATTCAGTATTATATTAACACTTTGAAAAAGGTTCAGAGAAAGATGTAAGATTGTCTCTCAGCTCTCAGAACCACTGAGCTAAATCCCCAGCCTGATGTAGCATTTTAATAATAAAATATTCAGCATAATTAAAGACCCAATATTTTGCACCTCACTCTAACTGTGCTGAGTCTGTTCTTTCCTTGTGACAGTCTAGGCTCTGACATTTAGGTGTGACAGCCTGACATTCCTGGGCCAGAATTTCACTCTGGGCCATGCCTGGGAATTTGCAGAACAGCTCAAGTGTGAATTCGATCAAGCCATTTTGTGGGGCAGTAGATGACAATAACCAAGTCAGATCAGCTGCTCAGTGTTTCCTTGGGCTTTGACAATACTGATGTTTGGACATGAACTTATTTTTTAATAAACGAGGTTAGAATTTCCCAGCAGGCACCTAGAACCATACCCCTCATTCCACTTCCACCAGATCTATGTAGCCCAGGTAAGCCTTGAATTTACAACTATCCTGCCTCTGCCTCCCAATTGCTGGGATTACAGGTGTGAGCTGCCATGCCTGGTGTTTCTTCTCTTTCTTGATGCTGTCCTTTGAAGCACCAATTTGGATGATGCAACTCTGGTAATGTCTAATTTGTCTTGTCTTTTCCTGCACTGGTGAGGAATCAAACCAAGGCTGTCACACTTGCTAATAACCTACCACTTTTATAACTGAACTACATTCCCAACCCCAATTTTGTTTGTTCATTTGTTTTGGGGACAAGGACTTGCTATGTAGTTTAGGCTGACACTGAACTCACTGTGTAGTCTCGGCTGGCCTTGAACTTGCAGCAATCCTCCTGCGTCAGCCTCCCAAGTGCTGGGATTATAGGCATGTGCCACCACATCCATAGCTACACCAACTGATATATTTTTTCTTTTGTTGCTTTTGGAGCCATGTTCTAATGTTGTTTTAGTTTAGGTTTGACTTAGGTTTGAGGAGTTTTTTGGTGTTTTTTATTTTGTTTTTGTGGTGCTGAGGACTGAACCCAAGGGCTGTGGCTATTAAGCATAGGCTTTTTCACCAAGATATATCCCTAACATTAAGCGCTGTATTCAAAGTTTTTTCTCCTCTAGCTTCTTAGTCAGATTTGGAAAAGTAGTTCTGATTTTCCTCTTTTGCCTCTAAATTAGTTAGAACAGTAGAAGCTAATATTTACTAAGGGTACTAAGCATGTACTAAGTGTCAGGCTCTTGTTAAAAGTTCAGACAGCCTGAATACGCAGTCTAGGATCTCAGGGCCTGTGAAGGTCAAGCCTGCTGCCTGGACTGAGGAGCCCAAACCCACAACAGCTGAAAGTACCTCCCCATCTTTATATCTGTTTCATTTTTGTGAGAGGAAAATAGTGTGTCTGCTGATGTGCTGGACACATTATTCTGCCTACATTCTTTGTTCCCTGCCCTGCCCTGAGGTGAGTCCCCTGCCCCACCCATCCTTCCTAGAACTGCCAGAATCTACAGACTCTCCAACACACACAGAGACTTGTCCAAAAAGGCAAAACAACACCTTCCTTCAGGACACAGGGCCCTTGATAATTATCCCATTTATGCCTGAGGCTGAAATATTTTGAATTTTTGCATGAAATTCTTATATGTTACCTAGAAAAATTCAAGTAACAGAATTTGAAGAGACAAATCTTTACTATTCCAATTGTTGAATGAGTAGCATGCATTTGTTTGTTTGTTTGTTTGTTTGTTGAGACAGGGTCTCACTTTGTAGCTCAGGCTGGCCCTGAGCTCACTATGTAGCCCATGCAAGCCTCAAATTTGTAGTGATCCTCCTGCCTCTGCCTCCCAAATGCTGGGATTACAGGTGTGAGCCACCACGCCTGGCATTGTGGTGTGTAGTGTTGATGGCTGGTGGGTGAGAGTCACCATGCCCAGTATTGTTATATGTGGTTACCAGGGATCAAATCAGGGATCTTGCACTTGCTAGACAGGCGCTGGAAACACTGAGCTAATCTCTGGTCCCAGTCAAGCCATCTTGTGGGGCAGTAGATGACAATAACCAAGTCAGATCAGTTTCTCAGCTCTTCCTTGGGCTTTGGCAATATTGGTGTTTGGATGTGAAGTTTTTGTTTTTTTAAATTAATGAGGTTAGAATTTCCCAACAGGAGCCTAGATCCATCCCCTTCATTCCACATCCATCAGATCTTATCCAACTACCTATCAAATCCATTTGAATCTACTTCAGACATGTCTCTCTGTCTCCATTCCATCCTTCCTGCCACTGTATCAGTTCAAATCTTTATTATATCCTAGGGAGCGCAACTGCTCACATTTCCTTTTTTCTTCTTTTCCTGAATTGAATTATCTCTTCATTATTGTCTTGCCCAGCAGACTGTAAGATCCTAGGGGGCCGGGGATTTAGTTCAGTGGTTCCACATCAGCCTTGCAAGCGCAAGGTCTGGAGTTCAATCCCTGATAACCATATACCACAATGCCAGGCATGGTGACTCATGCCTCTAATCCCAGCTCTCAGGAGGCAGAGGCAGGAGGTTTGCTGTGAGTTTGAGGCTCTCCTGGGCTACATAGTGAGCTCAGGGCCAGTTTGAACTACAAAGTGAGACCCTGTCTCAAAAAAAAAAAAAAAAAAGATACAACCTAATGGCTACAACTGGAAGGGAAACCAGCAAGAACTGTCCTTCCGGGCTCTGTGCACCTCTCTGTAACACTCCTTCCCTGCTTTGGCCGGGCCACCTGCTACCTGAGGAGCTTCACAAAAGAAGAGGGAACAGAGGGTAACAGTTTGAGACTATGGCTTCCCTTGACAGAGAGGAGTTTTAGTTTCTATGACTCACCACGGGGAAGTGAAATTCTGGTTTCTGTGACTTGCTTCACGGGAGATGGAGGAGCTAGAGACAGGACAGTGGAGAAGGCCCTTATTCTTTTTTTTTTTTTTTTTTTTTTTGAGACAGGGTCTCACTTTGTAGTTCAGGCTGGCTCTGAGGTCACTATGTAGCCCAGGCAAGCCTCAAACTCAGCAATCCGCTTGTCTCTGCCTTCCGAGTGTTGGGATTACAGGCGTGAGCCACCACGCCCAGCACTATGGTATGTGGTATTGATTGCTGGTGGGCATGAGTCTCCACGCCCAGCATTGTATGTGGTCACTGGGGATTGAACTCAGGACCTTGCGCTTGCGAGGCAGGCACTGGAACCACTGAGCTAACCCTCTGGCCTGAAGGCCCTTATTCTTGAGGCCCTCGGTTTGACACACTCAGAATGTCAGAAAACCACACTCTGGGGTATTGAGTCTTGAGCGCCAGCATCTGTGAGCTTCTCCTTAGCTTAGATATGAGGCAGGATCTGGCCTATGTTCCTCTGGATCCACCTCCCTACTGAGTGATCAATTATTTGTTTTCTAAACACATCCACCCAAATTCAGTTACTTCCTGAACACTGATAAAGGAATAACCAAACTTTCCCCTCAAAATTTAGGTCAATGTTGGGCCGGAGATTTAGCTCAGTGGTTCCGGTGCCTGCCTCACAAGCGCAAGGTCCTGAGTAACCACGTACAATGCTGGGCATGGTGACTCACGCCCACCAGCAATCAATACCACATACCACAATGCCGGGCGTGGTGGCTCACGCCTGTAATCCCAGCACTCGGGAGGCAGAGACAGGAGGATTGCTGAGTTCCAGGCTTCCTGGGTTACGTAGTGAGCTGAGGACCAGCCTGAACTACAAAACGAGATCCTGTCTCAAAAAAAAATTAGGTCAGTATTACAATGTCAGTCAGAAGAAGAGGATCAGCAATTATCACCTTCTTGAAATAATCTGCTTCCCCTTGTCATTGTGGGGAGGGTGGGCAGGACCAGGGTCAGAACAGAAGGCCTTTGGGAGGCATTGCTGACAGGTGTGTCCTTTGTCTCTATGTCTTCAGGTCGCTGCTGCCTCTCTTTAGGTCCCCCTCTCAGGCCCCATTCTAATGTCCCCAAACTTCTGCCACAGCAGTTTGCTCCATCCTGCCCTGTCTCCCACAAGAGAAAGTGGTCTGGGTTGTAGCCTTCTGTTATTATTACAGGTAGGAATATCCATGCTTTAGGACTTATGCTGGGGGTTGAAACTACACTAAGGTGGAAGGAATGTGGAATGCTCCTGGAGTGGAGTTACTTTAAATTCATCTCACTCCTGGGCTGTGAAAACTGATGCTAGGCCAGGTTTCCTCCAGAATTACCTAAGAATAAGTGTCTCCCCAGAGCCACTATGACACTTCTCCCAAAACAATGTGGACCAATAGCAAAGGAGCAAAGTAATTGTGAGCCTATTAATATATTGTTCATATAATCCTATTAGTAAAATTCTGGCATTACTGTGGTGAAACTGTTTTTGTTTTATTCCTGGGGCAATTTCGTTGCAAAGTTCCCTCATTACTTGAGAATGTTTACTTCCTAACATCTCTGCCCAGATGGAGTGCTTATCAGCCACAGTGACAAATAGAAATTTACAAGTTTATACATAGAATTAACAAGACAGGCCCAGCATGGTAGTGCATGCTTGTAACCGCAGGACTCTGGAGCCTGAGACCAGAAGACTGCCAGATGTTTGAGGCCAGTGTGTGCTATATAGTGGGACCCTGGCAAAAAAAAAAAAAAAGAAAGTAACAAGATGATTATAAAGACTGTATTCATGAATTTGGGGCCTTGATCTACAGAATGTCTTGAAAAAACTGATTAATTTCAAAGGAAAGAGTGAGATTTCTAAAGAGCAGGTGTCTTTCTGTCTAGAGATCTCTTCTAGTTCACTCTCTGCAAGATGATAGGGACCAATCTAAGATTTCCAGTGGATTCTTAGAATTCAGTGTAATTCAGTTAATTCTTATTAAATATCTTATACATGTAGTACTGAGTGATGAAGATGCAATATTCTCATGGTCTGTACAAACCTGCTTTGGAAAATAATATGCCAGAATAAATGTTGACACAAAAAGTATTATTCCTTTTGCCATGCCAAAATAACAGCAAAGAAAGAAAATATTACTCCAAAATGACATCCCCAAAATCCCAAACTACTGAGGATTCTCACAGGACAGACTGTTGGGGTTCAGAAGTTTATGGAAAAGCATTTCAAATTCCTTCTGCTCTTTCCCTTGGTAGTGACTTCACTTAAACTTGAAAGTGACAAAGAAATTTGTTCAAAGAAAAGCAACATTGAAAAAAAAAAAAAAGAAAGGATTTAGCCAGGCATGGTGGCTCACGCTTGTAATCCCAGCACTCAGGAGGCAGAGGCAGGAGGATTGCTGAGTTCGAGGCTTGCCTGGGCTACATAGTGAGCTCAGGGCCAGCCTGAACTACAAAGTGAGACCCTGTCTCAAAAAAAAAAAAAAAAAGGATTTAAGCCATAATTCAATCTTAACCATTTCCACTGGAAATATGAACAAAAAAACAGTGTCAGAAAAATGTATTGGATCCATAGTGGAGGGAAAATGTAACTTTTTCTTTATCTACTTCAAATGAGAGAAATCATTCATGGGAATCTAAAAGAAAACAATTTCTGAGGGAGGAATTCAGCTATGTTACTAGTGGGTCTTCAGAAATACCCTAATTTTCCACTCATCTTTGTTTTCAAAAATCATCAACCTCCACTGGAAAATTCCAGGCACAGGCAAATTAACTGTATTATAATGTAAAATGTCGCTTACCAGAGTGTTTCCATAACTTATCCAGAGAGCCTTTTTTATGTGACACAGTACTTACAAACATATTATTAGTTCTCAGTTGCATTTGCCCTTCCACCTTCATTTTAACATCAGATTCTACATGAAATTTGCATCTGCACAAGAAGCAAATGCTTTGGAAGCAGTCATTGTTGATGATTTGCCCACTGCCATTTACTGAAAACACAAATTGGCTGGGTTTGTTTTGGTTTTACACTCAGGAAATTGTGTCATCTGCTCCTTTTTGATGAAACTATAAAGCGAGTTCACATCTTTGATTGCTTTTCTCCCCACCTATTTTCTGTTGGCTCAGTTGCCAAGTCCGGATCAAAGTCTCCATTTTCTGCATCCCATTGCTACTGTCAGGACCCAGGCCTTCAACAACTTGTCCAAGAACTACTACTCTGGTCTCCTAAAATCCATTCTCTTTCCACTCTTCCTCCTTAAAACCCATCCTGATAGTTTCCAGATTCAACTTTGAGAGCTGAAATTTGTTCATTTCACTCCTCACCCCCTTGACATTTTCCAGTGTCTTCTATCACAATAAAATAAAATGCAAATTTCCTGCTATAATCAGTAAGGCCCCGTGTGATCTGCTCTTCTTCTTTGATCCTACACCATTTATTCCTCTCTAACTATTCTCAATCTCAACAAAACATTATGTTTCCTTAATTGTAAATCAGTCTTGTCCTTAGTTCAGCATAGATATGTCATGGCTTAGATAAGTGTGCCCTAAAAGCCTGGGTGCTTGGTTCTCCAGCCATGTGGTAGTGAGAAGCAGAGGAAACTTCAGACATGGAGCCTAGTGGAAGTCACTAGAGTGTGCCCTTGATGGGGGCACAAGGACCCCAGCCTTCCTGTCCACTTCCTAGCTGCCAGATGTGAGCATCTTGCTCATCTACATACTTCCTGCCATGAAATATCACCAAATCTCTGGCCTCAGAGTAATGGGACCAAATGACATGAACTGAAGACTTCAAAACTGTGGGCCAAGATCAACCTTTCTCGTTTCTATACTGATTATCTCAGGTACTTTGTTATAGTCATAGGAAGCTGACTAATTGCTGTTTCCTCCTCCTGGAACTCTTTCTCCAGATGTCTTCATTATTCTTCCTCCCCAACATGTGGTTCATGGAAAAACAACATAAGCACCTCTGAGTCCTTATTAGAAATGCAGAACCTCAGGCCAGAACCTTCACCTGCTGAATTATAATCTACATTCCAATGTGACACTTTGGTCATTGATATGCAAACATTAAATCTCAGTGCAATGACCACCTCCACAAAAAGGCTTAGAAGTCAAATTAGCTTACTAAACCATTCTCTTTTATATGACTTGATTATTCTAATGCCAATTAACTGTAGGCAAAATATCTTCTATACTAATTTTTTCTCCATTAAAGTGTAAGCTCCATGAAAGTAGGAGCCATGTTTTTATTGTTCACTACTTTTCACTACCTAACCTGTCTTGTCAATACATACCTGATGATGAATGAATATTCCAGTACATATTTAATCTTAATGATCAAAGAGAAGGTGGAATAAAACAACTTTGTTTTGTTTTGTTTTGTTTTTGTAGTACCGGGGATTAAACTTGGGCCCTTGTGCATCCAAGGTTGGTATCGTACTACTTCAGCTAAATCCCCAGCCCCTAAAACAAGTTTTTGATTTCTGCTAACCTGGCTTTTTCTAACCAAATTATTGACCAGAAACATTGTTAGTCATATTAGTAGTTGTCTTGGCACAAATCACTTGCTGTATCCTAATCATATTATATAAAGAAAGGAACAAAAGCCTGGCTTCATAACATGGGATAGTAATAAATGGCACTGCAAATATGACATGGCAAAGGCAAGTAAAATAAGGCTTGCAAACTAGAGTAAATAATGCCAACTTCTTGCTTTCTATAGCCTGTATAGCACTAAAGATTGAAGGTTTGCATTTCCTATTGGAAATATCCATTACTAATGGAATATCCACTAAATATTTTACTTAAGGAAAAAATATATTAGTATTATCCAATTAAGACAACTGCTATGTGGTGTACACACCTGCAATCCTCGTTACCAGGGAGGCTGAGGCAGTAAGATCTGAAAGTGTGAGGTCAGCCTGGACAACTCAGTCAGACCCTATTTCAAACCCCAATACTATTTTTTAAAGGGTGAGGGTTGAAAATGTAGCTCAGTAAGCACTTACCTAACATCCACAGGCCCTTGTGTTCAATCCTCAGTACTACCAAGAAAGAAGGGAGGAAACGGGGGGTGGGGTAGGCAAAGAAGGAAAGAAAAAGAAAATTAATTACATAACTTATCTCACTCATCAGCTAGCCAGAGGGAGAGTGTTGGTAGAATGTGAATCTATCAGCTGGTCAAGTACAGACAGTCAAACTAGATTGGTAGAGCATTTCCTTTGTTCTGTTAAAAACAAAACTATATGTATGTTTGAACTAGGAAATTTTAAAAGATGTACCTTCATTAATTCTCCTTACAAGTTTATGCTCTTATATTTGCATTTAAAACGGACCTAGTGCAATATAGAGGTGGATACAATTTTTGCTGATACGTTGAAATTTTAATTTTTCTTTATTTAGAATGGCAATGACATCAAGTAAGAAATAAAAACAACTTGTTCAAGAATAAAATGTCATATTTTGGAAATTTGTTTTATTATCTCTAACATGCTTGTAGTAAGCTGCCTCAAAGGGATTTTTGTTTTTGTTTTTGTTCTGCAGATTGAACTCTTCGGGCCTTCTCAACGAGGTACATATCCAACCTTTTAAAAAATGTGTTTAAATTTTGACACAAGGTCTTTTTAACTCATTTAGTTGTGCAGGTTCAGCTTAAATTTGCTATTCTCCTGCTTCAGCCTCCCACAGTGCTAGGATTACTGTGGGTGCCTCCAACTCAGGCTTGAAAGGGCTGTTCATGAAGAGACCCAACCTTCTCCATGTCAAAATTATCAAAGCACCTTCCAAGTGTACTGACTTCCGCACTTTCTCCCTGCAGATCGTTTCCCTTTAATATTAAGACCAGCTCATTAATTAAACCTTCCAGGTGTGGACCAGAGACACCAAGTTTCAGTGAAGATTACTGTCCCTGGCTGCAGACCAGAAAGAGCTGTGGTTTCAAAGTTTAATTTCATACAAACCGTGCAGTGCCTCAGGGGCATGGTCCATAAAGAAAGACTTAACACCTTTTACCTATTCCTGTCCTGATAGCTTTGGATCATTAAGACCTTCAGGTATGGGCCTCCCTGAGGAAGTATCAGAGAATAAATGCTTCCTTTTCCACTGGCTCTCTGAGGCAAAGCCACATGGCTAACCAGAACTACTAACCCATTTTAAGGGACAGAGAGACTGAGGAGACATTTTCCCCAGGGAGACACGCTGTCCAGTAGAACTCTGGGTGATGAAGTCAAAAACTCCCTTGGCACTGAGCCACATGCACAAGCCTTTTCTAAAGCAATTTCAAGACAGGATCTAACTGAATTGCTCAGTAGCCCAGGTTGGCCTGCATCTTGGACGCTGCTGCCTTGGCCTTCTTTTTTTTTTTTTTTTTTTGCTTTTTGAGACAGGGTCTCGTCGCTTTGTAGTTCAGGCTGGCCCTGAGCTCACTATGGTGCCCAGGCAAGCTGCCGCGAACTCAACAATCCTCTTGTCTCTGCCTCCCGATGCCTTGGCCTTCTAAGCACGGGGATTACAAGCATTTGCCACTATGTTAAGATAGAAGCTTCCTTTTTACTGGCAGTGTGACCTTGGACTAGTCAGTCTCACTTCATTTTCTCACCTCTAAAGCAGTGATATTTGTCCTGCCTGTGTGAGAGGTTGTTGCAAAAACAAAATGATATCTTTTTGAACAGGAAAGTACTGTTGAACAATAAAAGTGTACCCAATGTTACCATGTAACTAAAGATGAAGCATTCTGGGAAACATTTTCAAAGTAATGTATTCAGCTGTTTTAGCAGAGCTAAGCATTACCCATAGGCCAGATTTTGTTATAGATGACAAAGAAAAATTAGTGAACAAAGACAAACTAGCTGCCCTTATGGCAGAGCTTTGTTTGTTAGCCAAGGATGAAAACTATGTAGAAAAGTGAAGGGTAGACTTGCAGCTGTGTTAAACTGCTCTAATTAAGGCTCCCAAGAAATCGCACATTCCTGTGTTCACAACCCCTTGCAATGGCCACCCCTGAAGCTTGCACTCTTCACTTTGGAAACATTTGTGTCCTTTGGGAGGAAGCCAAGGCCAGACTGCAGAATGAAGGGCCCTGCAGAGAGAGGCTGTCTACAAGGGCACTGAGGCCTCAGGAGCAGCACTGACATGTTCCTACAGCCTCTGGTGTCTGCGGAGCTGATTTATCACTGCATCTAGCACTCTGCCCACGAACCCAGCTGGCTCACAGAATTGTGAAAAGCAATGTCGGTTTTAAGAAAAATCCAGAGGAACCTATCTGAGAAGGTGATTTTTTTTTCAGGGACTCAACTCAGGGCCTTTCCATGGAAACTATATCCCTACCCCTTTTTTATTTTGTGACAGGGTCTCTCACTAAGGTGTCCAGGCTGGGCTCAAACTTTCCATGTCCTGCCTTAAACTCCCGGAGGGCTGGGCTTGCAGGTGTGGGTTATCACACCTTGAGAAGTTGATAGTTAAAAGTTGAAGGAATAGGTGCAAATGGAGACATCTGGAGGATATACTAATAAGTGAAATCAATAGATCACAGATAGACAATTTCCGGATCTTCTCTCTGGCATGAACACCTGTAGATGCAAATGAGTTCTAGAAAGTAGGACAGCTTTTATAGAGTGGAATATTTCTATAGGAAACTTGGTGTGGGAATGTGATGAGGGGAAGGAATAAATAT
>PVIC010054301.1:0-11586 GCA_004025085.1 Thryonomys swinderianus | reverse complement strand
TGAGCTCACTATGTAGCCCAAGCAAGCCTCGAACTCAGCAATCCTCCTGCCTCTGCCTCCCAAGTGCTGGGATGACAGGCTTGAGCCACCACGCCCAGCACTGTGGTATGTGGTATTGATTGCTGGTGGGCGTGAGTCACCACACCCAGCATTGTATGTGGTTACTAGGATCAAACTCAGGACCTTGCGTTTGAGAGGCAGGCACTGGAACCACTGAGCCAAATCTCTGGCCTGTCAATATCATTTTTTAAAATGCACGGTCTCCCTGAAAACAGCTTTATTTATATCCAATTAGATATCAGGAAACATCATAAATAAAGTGCATTGTTGCAAAGATCATTTTGATGATTTGTCTTTTATTTCATTTGTGTGTGCAGTACTGGAGATTAAACTCAGAGCTTTTGCACTAAACCTTAACCCCAAAACTATTTTTTCATTTTTAGAGAGGGTCTCACTGAGATACTAAGTTGCCCAGGCTGAGCAATTTATAATCCTCCTCAGATCAACCAACCAGAATGTTGTGATAACAAGCATGGGCCAGCTGGGTGTGGTGGCTCATGCCTGTAATCCCAGCACTCAGGAGGCACAACAGGCAGATTGCTGAGTTCGAGGCTTGCCTGGACTACATAGTGAGCTCAGGGCCAGCCCGAACTATAAAGCGAGGGCCTGTCTCAAAAAAAAAAAAAAAAAAAAAAAAAAAAAAAAAAAAAAAAAAAAAAAAAAAAAAAAAAAAAAAAAAAAAAAAAAAAAAAAAAAAAAAAAAAAAAAAAAAAAAAAAAAAAAACAAGCATGGGCCACTGTACTTGGCTGATTAGTTTTTTTAAAAGTCAATAAAATAATACCACATCTATTGAGCATATAATATTGTCCACTGTACCACAAAATAACAAGTTGTAGGAAAAGAGCACATAAAAGGTCAGGGAAACATATGTAATTGGGAACTTAGATATTCATCCACTTAGAATCAATGAGAGCCATTTTTGGCAATCACTTATGCACCATAACAAATTTTCAATGTTCTTCTAGATGAAGCTAGTAGAACAACATAAAATAAGCAATAAACCTGACAAAATACAAAGTCATACTGATCTTTTAATCTGCACATCAAATAACATTGGTTGGTGATACATAAGTCATCACAGAAATAATCCTGGAAAATTCTCTAATGATGGATTCTTAAAACTGCACCTCACAGAATTATGAAAATTTTACAAACCAACCTCTTGGAACATAAAGAAATAAGGCTGTGGATAAGCCTGGGTTTGTTTTTAATGTTTTAAAGACCAATCCTTTGGGTTCATATTTTTACATTACTGGGCTCACATTTCTTCGAGAATTCTGCCCTATCCATACAATAATTGAAATAAGTGACTACCCAAATCCCTCAAATTCTAAAATTATGCATTTCTATAACCTCTGGAATACCAGAAGTTCCCAACACAAAAATGGACTCATTTTCCAAAGTTCTTTAAATTTAAAATGTGCCTTACCATAGAAACACTGGTAGCAACAGGTTAGAACCCTATACCAATCCACTCAAACTGAGTACTGAATTATAATATTCTAGTTTCTGTAAGAAAATATGCATTGAGTTTTATCTGGGGACTCTGAGAACAAACTGTCCCCTTTCAACTCTCAGAGTTTTATGATCCTGAGGAGAAGCTTTCCACTAGTACTGACAGAAAATTTCAAGTATGAAGACATTCACAAACCTTCAATTATCACGCCTTCAACTGGAGCTTTAACACCATACCCTTTCATCTTAGCCACTGACTTTCATCAGCAAAGCTATAGAATAATACTAATAACCATGTAATTGCTAAGAAGGAAAGGTTTCTGCAGAAGTTTTAAACTGAATATTCACCTAGTTAAGGTCTATCATTAACCTAAACTACAATCAGATAAATAAGTGAATGATTTTATAATACAGTAATTTCACAATGCTGAGATTTGACCTGCATATTGAAAGATAGTAGGACACTAGTCTTTTTGGTTTGAGATACTGATCTTGACTCAAGGAAAATATCATCATCAGAATCTTATACATGGAGAAAAAAGCATCTTGAAAGCTGTTGAAAATGTCTGCCAGATGATGACTTCTTTAAATCTATCTGTAAAGTTGATATGATTCATTAGCAGACTGACTACTCTCCAGGTAAATCCAGGGCAGATATGGTTTAAGAGGGAAAAGTATTATTTATTCCTATGCCCCAGAGTCAAATAATCAAAACTGCTTATTCCTTCTGTTTCTTTTTTTGAAGCATGATTTCTATCTTAAAATCTTTGGTCTTAAAATACATTATTTACTTTTCCATAAATGCAGCAGTTGGGAATACTTGAAATCCAGGTATTGGTTGGAATCTGTGGCCTCACAGTTACAAAAACTGCCCGACTGTGCTAAGGAAGCTGTTTACTTCACCCAGCAGGAGCCTGGTAGACAAGCCTACACCCAAGCAACAATTCTCCCTAAAAATGGCATTATGAGTCAGTCATCTATTAATATACTCTTTATCAAAATATTTGGTTTAAAAGGTTGTTTTACTACTAGGACTCGACTCAAATATATTTCAATTTCTGGAACTAAATTTTGCAAATGTTATTTTCCATCTCACCAGTACATTGTTATTCTCCAGGTCACCTTCACACTAGGGGGCTATTATCAATGGTGAAAGCACAACAGGTGGGTCACATCAAAGGTCACAAGAGCTGTGTGCACAGGCCCAGACACAAGGTTTTCATTATCCTCAATAAAAACAGAAGCTAGGAATAAAGACTATGCCATGTATATAACATCTCTTGTCATTCTTATGTAATAACTTCACAAAGTAGAATAATACCATTTTCAAATTCTGCTACAATATCATGCTTATTTCATGGTTTTAGTTATAAAAATAATGGTATAAATCATGACTTCACAAATTGCTATAGCAATTGTTTGAACTGTTAAACTGTTGATTCACAAAAACCTCCCAGAATCCATTCTACAGAATCTAGCAAGATAAGTACTTTAATCAATAATGTGACTATTTTTAATAACTCCACTTATTAATGAAATAGCAAATCAAATGACTTCATAATCAGTTATGCAGCTTTAATTCCTGTTTAGCTAAAACAGAAATATTGTTCAGCACTAACCAGCAAAAATAATATTTGTGATGCACCTAATAATCCTGACCATTAGAATTTGAAAGGTTTTATTTTAATGAAAGATTTTATTTTGAAGACTGTGATCAATGTAGTGGGCTGTTTACTTTTCCAGTCTCAGAGACCAGTAATTGTCAAGTGACAATTACTAGTTATATTACTAGTTATATTACTCATAGTGAGTCCAATAACTCCACTTATGAAAAATGCAGTACTCATTTCCAAATCAAGAACAATCCTCCCTCCCCACCCACTGCTGTAAAAACATTTTTTTAATTAGCTGAGTAGAAACTCTTCATCTTACATGGCATTTCTTTTAATGGGATGTTCCTATTTACTAACCTTGGAAGTGAACTTAACTAACTAATATTAAATGAATAAACAACTTTCTAGGAATACATTTACTATGTAGAACAGTATTTACAGTGATTTTGTTCAAGTTTAACTGCAATATAATTTTAGAGTTTAACAATATAAACAATTTAAGTCTCAATTTAAAAAGTGTATAGCAATTATGTAGGTCTTCTTATTTCTAAACCAGTAAAAATCCCACTTAATTTCCTTACAGATTTTAGTACTGGTAGTTTCAATGAGGGCATCACAGAGCTAAGAGGAAAAATATTCACTGACATAAAAGTTCCACAAGACCAGAATTCTTTAGTAAACTTCATATTCCTATTCCAGACCTCAGGGTCAATCCTCAAAAATTTTTAACAGGTATAAATAGACATTAAATTAGAGAAATATTTTATACCCTCAATGTTATGATATAAACCCTTCAATGTTTTCTCATATGTTTTAAAAAATGATATTGATTAAGGTAAGAATGGTGTACCCATACAGTAAAACTTAGTACATGCCAGGTACTTTTCTAAATACCAAATAGATGATGGATGGATGGAGGATAGATAGGTAGGTAGATAGAAAGAGAGAGACAGACAGACAGATGGGAGTTTCCTCAATACTTAACAACAACTTTATTATTATCTTGTTTTAGAAATAAAGAAATTGGAACAGATATTCTCAGGTCATATTTCCTTTTCTTCATGGCAGAAATACTTTTCATCTATTCCATTAGAATTATAAGCTGTTAATGTTAATTTTTTAAAATTCTTAACATGATGGATATTTACTGTGTGATTAGGGTACCATTTACTCGAAAGTGGCAATAACATTATCATTAATAACTAGCTAGCATTGAGGATTATGTAACTTTTTAAATAAATCTACTAAAGAAAAGGATATTTAAATTCATCCAGGAACCATACAAGGACAAAGACATTCTACTATTCAATTAACACCAATGAAAGTTCAAGCTGACTTTTTCAACACCACGACTCACTTCTACTTCTGACCACAAAATAACAAAAACAGACTTACCTTCCTGCCTTAAACAACTAGGAAGCTGGGCAAAATGTGAGAAAATATAGTTTTTGGAGATTGTATAAGTAGTGCAGGATTGTAATACCAAAGGGAAATAAGTAAGGAGAGCTTGCAGGTGCTAAGTCTTCAGGACACCGAACAGACAAGGTGAGCCCCAAACACAACCTAGAAATCTAAGTGAAGGAAGCACATACGAAAGGCTAGAAAGATTAGAAGACTAGAACTGACAGGGAAAAGGACTAAAAAAGCAGGACAACTGCACAGAGAAAGCACCACAGACCGTCATTGGCTGAATTAATACTTGTGTACAGGCTACAGGAAATTTACCTTCATCTAGAAAAACAATGTTTAAAAAGCATTAAGTTGAAAATGTTTGAATCTCATGTACAGCTAAAAATTCTTCAGTTCCACAAGTCACAATGAAAAGACTTCAGAATGCTTAGATATTAAAGTCAGGGGAAAGATCTTCAAGTACGAATGGCCTGGTAAGAAACCTTAAGGGAGGCCTCACTAATGGAATCCAATCTGTTACTTAGTATCATAAACTTCACAGCACTAATCATCCAATCAGGTCGAATGAAACACTGCTGAAAGAGATTTAAGAAGCTCTAATAAACGAAAAGGCAAATGGAGGCTTCATATTCCCAAATGGAACTGTAGATTCAATACAATTGCATTTCAAAAAGTTGGAAGTGGGCGAGAGGTTTAGCTCAGTGGTTCCAGCACCTATCTGGTAACCACAAGGTCCCTGGCTCAATCCCTGGTAACCACATACAACAATGCTGCCGTGGTGACTCAGGCCCACCAGCAATCAGTACCACATACCACAGTGCCCAGCATGGTGGCTCACGCCTATAATCCCAGCACTTGGGAGGCAGAGGCAGGAGGATTTCTGAGTTCAAGGCTTGCCTGAGCTATATAGTGAGCTTAGGGCCAGCCTGAAGTACAAAGTGAGACCTCAAAAAAAAATAATTATTAAAAACCAATGATAATTTAAAGAAATTGAAAGACTATAAAATTCATATGAAATTTCAAAGAGCCCTGTGTAGCCCAAATAATCTTGAAAAAAACCTAGGCTGGAAGACTGACACTTTCTCATTTCAAAGTTACCACAATTTTATAATCATCAAAACTAGGTAGTGCTGGTGTAAGGACAGACACACACATCAAGGGACTAGAAATAAGAGTGGAAATAAACTCGGGCATCCACACTACGGTCAACTGATTTTTTAACAGGGATTCCCAGAACACTTATTGAGGAAAGAGTAATCTCTGCAACAAAAGCTTCTGAGAAAACTGGATATCCACAGGCAAAAGATCCTTACTCATAGTATTTTGAAAAATAATTCAAAGTATATCAAAGTAATAAAGTAAGAATTAAAGCTACAGAACTTTAAAGAAAGCAGATGAATAAATCATGGCCTTGCATTTGCAAAGGTTTCTTAGATATAACATCAAAAGTATAAGTAACAAAAGAAAAATAGATACATTGGATATCTTTAACACTTAAATTTTCATGTATCAAATGATACTATCGTGAAAATGAAATAATTCCACAGAATGTAAAAAAATTACAATTCAACTATCTACTAAGTGACTATAATACATAAAGAACTCTTGCAACTCAACAATGAAAAAACAAAAAAACCTATTTTTAAAATGGATAAATGACTGAAGTAGCCATTTCCCAAAGAAAATGTATAAATGGCCAACAAGTACATGATAAATGCTTAATATCTTAGGAAAAAATAAATCAAAATCCCTAAAATATCATTTATGGCCCACTAGAATAGAAATTGGAACATTCCTGAATTGCTGGTGAAATGTAAAAGATGCACCTCTTTGAAAACACTTGGGCACATCCTCAAAGGTTAAACTTGAGGGCCAGAAATTTAGCTGAGTGATTCCAGTGCCTGCCTAGCAAGCATGAGATCCTGAGTTCAGTCCTAGTAACCATATACAACCATACTGGGCATGGTGACTCATGCCTGTCATCCCAGCACTCAGGAGGCAGAGGCAGGAGTATTGCTGAGTTTAACCCTTGCCTGGGCTACATAATGAACTCAGGGCCAGCTGAACGACAAAGTGAGACTCTGTCTCAAACAAACAAACAAATAAAAAAAGTTAAACTTGAAATTATAGTGATGTACTTTAGACATTTTACCAAAGAAAAATAAGAACTCAAACAAAATCTTACACCTAAGTGTTCATAACAACATGGTTTATAGTAACTAAAAGGGGAAGATAACCCATTTCTGTCAACAAATAACTACATAAATAAAACTGAAGTATAGCTATGCAATAGAATATTATTTACCCATAAAATAAAGTACTGTTACATGCCATAATGTGGATGAGCCTAGAAATCATGCTAAATAAAAAAGCTACAGACAAAGGCTAAATGTTTATGTGATTCCATTTATAAGAAATATTCCACAAACAAGTCAAGAGAGAGAATGACCAGTTTTTGCTAGTGGCTAAAAGGAAGTGAAAAAATGAAGTGGCTTCTTTAAAAGTTAAGGAACGGAGGTTTGGTTTTGTTTATTTGTGCAGGTGCTAAATTTATAAATCCAGAAATTAATTTTTATTAGGCAATGTTTACATACCGGCAAAGCAGAAGATATTGAATTAACATGGTAATCTGGAATTTGTCACTGAAAGAAAGAAATAGGAATCAGTCTGACCATATTTTCCTAACTCAGAAAAATAGAATCATTTTGCTACAGTACATGCAAATTATTTTTATTATGATTCTAAGATGTGAACTGAAAATTACAAAAGAAAAATAAAAACAATTTGAGCCAGGTGTGGTGGTGCACGTCTGTGATCTCAGCACTCTGGAGGCTGAGACTGCGGCAGAAGGATTACCAGCCTTGGCCAGCCTGCACTACATAGTGAGACTCTGTCTCAAAAAGAGAAAAATTTAATTTAAAATTGTCAATATTCTGAAATTATCTTTTGCCTCTTCTTGTGATGGGTTAGGATTAAGATTTAATGCTTTCAAATAATGAAGAAAGAAAAAATTGATGGTAAAATAAAGGAAATAATGCTTGGGTATATAGGGGTGGGGAGGTGAAGGGTAGAGAGGGGAGGGGGAAATGAGAATTAAATTGTGTCATATACTGGTACAAATTCTCAATGTGGAGTGTAATTGTGATGTGTATATATTATGAACTAATAAAATGAACCAATAAAAAATAAAAAATTTTAAAAAGATTTAATACTTTTATTTACACATTGTTAAAGAGCTGAATTACAAGGATGACTATAAAAATGTTTGAGTTGTACATTTTTATAAAATTTACTTTAAAAGAAAGCTAGTTATAAAAGATGAAAAGTTGGGCCAGAGATTTAGCTCAGTGGTTCCGGCGCCTGCCTCGCAAACGCAAGGTCCTGAGTTTGATCCCGGTAACAACATACAATGCTGGGTGTGGAGACTCAACGCCCACCAGCCATCAATACCACATTCCACAGTGCCAGGCGTGGTGGCTCACGCCTGTAATCTCAGCACTCGGGAGGCAGAGACAGGAGGATTGCTGAGTTCGAGGCTTGCCTGGGCTACATAGTGAGCTCAGGGCCAACCTGAACTACAAAGTGAAACCCTGTCTCAAAAAAAAAAAAAAAAAGATGAAAAGTTAACTATTCTCAGAAAAAAATCACAAATCTGGTATAAAATGCAAACCTTGTTTGCAGGATGCTTCATAAAACTTTGATAGTTTTAAGACTATCAACAGTGTACTTTATTCTTTGCTTGGAAATCCCAAGGCAAACAAACAAACAGCCAATTTGTCAACAGTTTATATACAACAATATGACTATCACTGTTTAGTAAATAATCTAAAATAGAAAACTAATTATTGAAAAGGTCAAGTAAATAAGGCTCCAAGTTTATAGAAGTACTAGCATGCATCTTTTTTCTTTAAATGAAGAGCAATTTCCCATGCCTTCAGCTGATTAGGATGTAATAGATCACACTTTCTCTTCTTTTCTTTTCTTTTTCCAGTATCAGGGATTGAATTTGGGCCTTTGTGCTTTCAAAGTAAGCTCGGTACCATCAGAGCTAAATTCTCAGCCCTTCTCTTATTTTCTTGTCCTCTGCTTCCTCTCTGCATTCTTTAACTGTAAAATTCATTAAGTTGTTTTTGTAAACTATTTCTGGGTAAGGAAGAGGTTTACAAAGAGTAATCCTGGCAATAGGTTTGGATAGAAACTTTTCCTTTTAAAATCTTAACTTCAGTGCTCACTTAGGCCGCACATGTACTAAAATCTTATCTTTAATTATAGGCTAAGATAAATTATAAGAATGCAGGAATTAATAGAAATAATTTTTAAGCAAAAAGTGTTGTATATTTTAGCCAAATGTTGGTTAAAATAAAAGAAACTAGGCCAATGAGTTTAGATATTCAAAAAATTACTAAAGTCAAATTTGAATACTAGTAATAGACTTCAAAGTAATCTGATGTTCATATTTAATATCATTTAACTTTCATGCATATTAATCATTATAACTTCACTTAAAATACATCTGCATTTTTAAAAACTATTCATTAAATTTCTGTTTCCTAGAAAGAGAATCTTCATCTGCAGATGCTCTCCATGTTATTCCTAAAAGATCTCTTGCCTTCTGTAATGCCACCTCTGAGCATAGCTCTTTGCCCAAAGAAACAGGTTTTTTGAAAGTTATGGTAACTGCCAGCAGCCCATTTACAAATCTGAAGAATGCAAGATCTCTTGAACCATTCCAGTGTTTAACTTCTCTGAAGACAGTTTGAGAGACAAACTTAATACTATGAAAGCTAGTCTGCTTCCACTGATTTCAGCTCACTGAAAATGACTTCAACCAAGCTGGTGGCATGACCTCAGCTTGCATTTGTGTACTCATCTCTTTGTGGACAAATCTCATCTCACTACCTGGAGTCGTTAACCTGAAATCACATTCTACAGTATATTCTGCCCCTGCACTCAGCACCAGACCTTGAGCCAGCACTATACATATTAAAGGTCTAGGCTAGTTACAGTGTTGTGTGTGAACATAGATAAGGCCGTTCGACCCTCTAATGCTTTCACAGCATTCAGATGAGCTCCCAAAAAGAAACTAGCTTGGCCCTATGGACAGTCCTTTCCCTGCTTCCCAGTTTTCAAATTCAAAAATACTTTCCAAAAATTCCAGCATCATAAATATGAGAAGGCATTTGTGATGCTAGGCTTGTTTAGAATAAAAATATCAATGTCACTCTCTGCCTTTTCACAGTCACTGCAGCCAGCAGGAAATGGCTTAAGTGTCCTTTTCGCTTCTTACACATAGAAACCATAAGTATTACAAGTGACACTCCCATTTGGTATAGCTTTTTTGTCCTTACAGGCAAAGATGATGTCTCCAAAAAATACTTTTTGTTATTTTCATAGCCTTTTCCTCTCCTACAGCACTTCTTCATCCAGTTTTATTTTTGGAGTGGTGAAAATGTTGAGAAACTAGGCAACAATAATGTCTGTAAAATACTATGAATGTACCAAATGTCACTGAATTGTACACTTTAAAATTCCTGAAATGAGCCAGGTGTGCTGGAGCATGCCTGTAACACCAACACTCTGTGAGACTGAAGCAGCAGTGAAAGTTTCAGCCCAGCCTGGACAACTTAGTGGCTTAGTGGAACTCTGTTTTGAAAAATAAAAACAGGACTGGTGATCTAGCTTAGTGCAAAGTATCTGGGTCCAATCCACAGTCATGTAATCAAAAAATGTTAATTGCTGAAATTAGGAATTTATGTTGTGTAAATATTTTTTAATTATGAGCTTATACTCATAAGTAAAATAAATAAGACCCACGTGTAAAGGCTATGTCACTTCTCTAGTGTGAGAGACTTAAAGTGTAAATGAGGTCCAAAATGTATAATAGGTATTGTGAAATAGAAACAAATTCTTTAAAGGGGAAGGGGGGCTTAGGAGAGTAACAAAGAAGTGAAAGAAAAAGATAAAAAGGAACAATTGGAAGCAAAGCTTATACATTTAGGGGGAAAGGGGGCTGGAGGGAGTGCAAGAGAACAGGAAAGTAAGAATCAGTATATATCACACGCAAGTACAAAGCTCAATGATGAACATGAAAATAATACACACAAAATGTAACAAATAAACTCAATTTTAAAAATCATAGGCTAATAAAGAAGCAGGAAAATGTGATTCATGACTAGAAGAAAAATAAATTAATAGAAACAGACTAATGAGTGACAGAGATGACAAATTAATAGAGAAGAAAATTAAAAGACATTAAAAACTGTGCTCCATACATTCAAAATACAGACAAAACATGAACATGTTAAGAAAAAAATAGAAGATACAAAAAGACTTAAAACTTCTAGAATATAAGAAAATAATATCAGAAATGAAAAATCACATTGGGCTGGATTAACAGTACAACATGAAGTCTAGTCTAGAATTATTCAAGCAATATAAATTATTGAAGAATTGAGAGGTAAAAAAGAAAAAAAAATCAACAGACATCAAGAAGTTGACATATGAGTCCAGAACAGAAGAGAAAGTAAGTGAAAAACCACAGCCAAAGCTTTCTAAATTTGAGCAAAACTATAAATTTGTTCATTCAAGAACCTCAAAAAAGCACAAGCAGAATAAACAAAAAGAAAACACATAAAGATGTATGTATCATAATCAAAATACCATAAAAATAGTCATAAAGAGGATATTTTAAAAAGCCACAGTGGAGACAATACATGACATGATACATAAGGTGCAATGAAAGGAGAATAATAGCAGATGCTCCACTAGGAACTATGCAAAAACCACTAGGCAACAGCTTGAAAATACTGAAGAAATTTTAGAAGTACCACCTTAGAATTCTAAAACTAGCAAAAATATTTCTCTAACATGAGAGCAAAATTAAGATTTTTTAATTGAATTCTTTATTGGTACAATTTATATACATCTCAAAATCACATATAACATTGGGAAATTTGTACCAGTATATGCCACAAGTTAATTCTCATTTTTACCCTTATCCCAACCCACTGCCCCCTCCTCCCCCCTTTATACATGCTCTTTTATTTT
>PVIC010054300.1:0-11589 GCA_004025085.1 Thryonomys swinderianus | reverse complement strand
GGTGATGAACTGTATTCATCATCTATATTAATGTGAAGCTGAGAGGCTATTATTGCAAATAACCCAGAATATTCAGAACATCTTTTCCTGATTTTGAAAAAGACCATAATTGAATTTCTCTTGAAATGTAACTGTGATACGGGGCAATTTTCTATATGCATAAGAAATTGGCTCCCAGTCCAATCACTTCTACTGAGCCATATGGTCAGGAGGAGCTTGCAGCTGAGCGTGGATTTCACATTACAATCAGGGAGGACATATTTTCCAGGCCCTTGAGAGGAAATTTTATTCATCATACATTACATTTTAAATTGTGATATATTCAAATCCAGATTGTAAAAAACACTGAGCTTTTCTCATGCTTCCAAATCTGTATTTGAGGTAGAGCTTTCATTGCATAAATATTATGTGCAGTCTCTCACAACATGTCTTATCTTCTAGAATAATAGGATGATACTCTAAAAGAATGCCCGAGGAGGTGTTAAAACAAGTGCATTTCCATATGACTTCAGTGTTATAATTTATGGAGACTAAATTAGATACTCATTAAAATTTGTTTTTATCTTTGTTTACCTTTTAGTATTATGGATTGTTTCATGTTTTCCTAATGGAGCCCTTTTCTCCAACTGTGTTTGAAATGCTTTATTGAGTGCAAAATTTAAAGCACATTTGGGCCGGAGGGTTAGCTCAGTGGTTCCAGCGACTGCCTCGCAAGCACAAGGTCCTGAGTTCAATCTCCGGTAACCACATACAGTGCTGGGCGTGGAGACTCACGCCCACCAGCCATCAATACCACATACCACAGTGCCGGGCGTGGTGGCTCACGCCTGTCATCCCAGCACTCGGGAGGCAGAGACAGGCTGATTGCTGAGTTTGAGGCTTGCCTGGGCTACATAGTGAGCTCAGAGCCAGCCTGAACTACAAAGTGAGATCCTGTCTCAAAAAAAAAAAAAAAAATTAAAGCACATTTTTTCTTTTGAAAGAATAGTTTTTAAATAAATTCAGTGTAATATTTATTTACCTTCTAATTTTCTGTCAATTATGATTTAATGACAGACTAAAAATGGATTTTAGTTAGAAAGATTAGAGACAAGAAGAGTTGATATATGTGTTGCAGTAAAGATTTTCTGGAATAAAATATGAAAACTAACTTCTACATTTTTTATCAATTGTTTTTGTATTTTATTTTACTTACCCAAAATCTTATAATTTCTAAAGCCATGGGCAATATTAGTATATGTGCTGCTGAAACGAGCATGCCATGGGCAATATTAATAGAAATTTACTAAAATGAGTGGAAAATAATTTATTAAAACATATTGATTAAAACATATTGAGTAGTTAAGTTGGAAATAATATTGATTTAAAGGAAACCTCCAGGTCATTAGCACCAGGTGCTATTGGTTTTATTATTCTCAAATTATAGTAAGTGCTACATCGTATGAAAACCGACAACCTTTGTGACACTTAGAACAGGTCTTACATCGGTGTAACACTAGCCAGGCATGACGACACTCCTGTAATGTCGGCACTCAGGAAGCAGAGGCAGGAGGATCACTGAGCTCGTGGGCAGCCTGGGCTGCATAACACTGCAAAGCCAGCCTGAACTACGAAGTGAGACCCTGTCTCAATAAAAGAAAGAAAAGGAAACACTGAAAGGAACAAATAGGGAGCTAAACTGAGTTAAATTAAAAGAGAATAAATGTAATATAAAATTCTGGGTGTTAATATATCTATCTTCAAACTAAACTGAGTTTTCTAGATGTTGGCTAAAAAGTTCCATTAAACAACAGGTGTCAGATGGCACCACCGCCATTTGTCATGAAAGAGCATCGAGTTCCTGGAGAAACAGAAGGTTCCGGTCTGTGACAGGAAAATGCCCTCAAGATCTCAGGTCGGGAGGCTCCTGGGAGAGTCCGTGGTGCTTCTGGTGACGGGTGAAACTCAGCAGGAAAGGAGTGTGGGCGAACGCTGGCCAAACGTCCAGAACAACGGTGAGAACGAAGTCAGAAGATCTGTCATCCAGCCGGGCGACTGCAGGCGATGATACATGATGTTCATGAAAAATTCAGAGAGAGAGAGATTGGTGACCGTGCACTTCTAATCAGATAGATTTAACCAGATACACACACACACACACACACACACACACACACGTATATATGGGGGGGTTCAAAATATCATGTTCACGGGCCAAATGCATAGTTACATATTAATTTACAAAGATAAAAAGAGACTCCCAAAGGTAAATTAGGAACAGTGTTGTAAGAATAATAGCTGCAATGTATTGAAACACACTGAATACATTTCGATGCATTAATTTGTAATATTAATAAAACATTCTCGATCCTGTATAGAACACCCAGGAAGCCATTTCATTATTTTGAAATAATTGACTGTTACACTGTTTTTCTTATATAAGCTGTGCTTCAGGGTAAAGAAATTGATTAGGGAAAATTTTTAGTTTTACTAAGCCATTTCTTTAAAGCTTTTATTAGTATAATAAAGCTAATATTAGCTTCATCTTAATAAAGCTAATAAAAGAAGGAATTAGAGGAAATTGGACAGTTTTGAAATCCAAGTGAAGAAGAAGGAATCTAGGCAATAACTATTAGTGAACGTTAATAAAAAAATAAACAAGAATTCATTTTATGTCTTCATGACATCAGTCTGAAAACTGTTCTTGCTGAAATATCGACTCCAACTCAGGATTTAACCCTATGTTTAGGAGCTACAGGAGAATTATAAAAACTTGCTGAACAAACAGCACTGGTGTTTGACCAGCAAAGTCCAGAATTTGGAAAACTACAAAAGCAAACAAACAAAAAGACCTGGTTTATTCAATAAAGGAACTGCATGGGGAAGAAAAGGAGAAACCTAAGAATCCTACTGTCTCGGTCCATCCCCTGCAGCTGCAGGGGCTGAAGATTCATAGACACATGACTTTATCCCCACAGATCCGAGGATAGGCGCTGGCACAGGGCACCACAGGGCGCCACAGGGCGCCACAGGGCACCACAGGGCGCCATGACACCCGGGCTGTGCATGCGGACTGCAGGGCCCCGGAGCTCCCGCAGCGAGGGACCCACTCAGCGTGTCTGTGTGCGGCGCTCCCGGGACCATCGCAGAGTCAGTCAAATATCACACAGCTTTTGCAGAGTCTGTGAACCGACTTCACTAGATGAATTTTAGTGGTCTTGAGGGAGCGTGCTCTAAAATTAAAAGCAATTTGCTATGCAGATTTACTGTCATTCTTGGGTATGATGTTGTCTTACAAAAGCGTGAACATACTTCCAGACAAAAGAACCTATGGTCTGAATTAGTCTCATAAGAAGCGAGGTTGTATTAATACACTACAGAAGGAAAACCAAAACATTTGCCTATATGGATATGGATAGAAGGGGGGGGGTTAAAGAAATGTGAATTTTTACCTGCTGAAGTCAGCACTTGTCTGGTGAAAGTTTATTTTGTTGTTTTCTCTACTTTATGTATATTTGAAATTTTTCATAATCGAGTTTTAAAAAGTGACTAAAACCATCACAGCATAATATTTCCGTATCAATTAACAAGCAGGCCATAAATACCATCTTCAAAAGTACTTTTTAAACACGAAGTGAAAATAGCTGTGATCGAAGCCAACTAGCTAAGGTTTGGCAAACTTTTTCCGTTCAGAACAAGTTGGTAAGCGCTTCCGTCTTTGTTGGCGATACAGTTTCTGTTACAACGAGTTTGCTCTTGGAGTAGAAGGCAGCCCCGAAGAATCTCTCAATGAGTGAGTCTGGTTCTTCTACAATAAAGTTCTATTTACACAAGTGAGCAGAGGCCAGATTTGCCTCTCAGATCCATTCATTTACCGTCTCTTTCATCACTCACCTAAGCCAATCCGGTCCCACTAATTATAGCAATAAATATTTTTCTTCGTCATGTCATAACGGAACAGCTTTTGACATGTACTGGGTTGTTTGATTTCGCGGTGTCTTTGCATTTGGCTTCTGTTTGGGTAACTGCTCTCATACGTACGGTACGGAGGAGAAACAGCAGAAACTAGAAATGGTACACAGTGGGCACTGCCCACAGACCGCACCTTGCCTCTGCGTGTCCCTAGCGCCCTGTACTCCACCGAGAGTGCCAGTCCTGCCTGCTGTAAGCCCTCTGCCCACGCCCGACGCAGGCTGCTCACCGCACCCGGCCGTCTTCCTTCCTCCGGGGCCGGTTGCTTCGCCCCCAGATCTTCACAGTGCGGCGCAGGCTCCAGAAGGTCGTTCACTCTGGTGCCACCGACGAAGCGTTCAGTAGGACTGAGGACAACCGGGGAACTCTTTTCCTGCGTTTATTTTTGCTACTTCTATTTAAAATCTGCACTATTTTGCACTTTAAAATCATCCATTTAAATTAATTTACTTAACCGTTTATCTCTGAAGGAATTGTTTAATTATGACACAAAAGGAAAACTGGCCAAATGAATTCACTCCTCATGAAGAGACAACTTGAATATTTAAAAAAAATAATACTTAGATGTAACATCCTGTACGGAAGCCCATGTAGTGGATTAAGTAAGTAGCATCAATTCACCTCTTATAGAACTGGAAATAAAAAAACTCTATGAAATCACCCACGCCAGAAATTTATTCAAGATCATCCAGCTGTTTTATGACCTCTCCTTTTCTGAACTTGCACCAATTGGCTTGCCTTTTTTTGAAAATGATCATATGCAAATGATATTAAACTTATTTTACAATACTGTATGAGCTTAGTGTTATATTTGGTCTGTTTTTAATATCTTGTACAGTGGTAAAAATTGTAGGTAATAAAAAAGTATTAAACTACTTTAAATTGTGTTCAATGTCTTTCTTTCTTTTTTTTTTTTGAGACAGGGTCTCGCTTTGAAGTTCAGGCTGGCCCTGAGCTCACTATGCAGCCCAGGCAAGCCTTGAACTCAGCAATCCTCCTGCCTCTGCCTCCCAAGTGCTAGGATGACAGGCGTGAGCCACCACATCCGGGTGTTTAACATCTTTTGAAGAAAGAAATGAAAAAATTAGCCTCCTAACAAGACGCTAATGTTTTCTTTTCAGCAATTTTATTTCAATCTAAATGACTGAACTGTGCTTTCAGGGAATTATAAGCATTTGATAAGCACATCTTAATGAACTAATGACAATTCATTCTTTGTGTAAATGGGAAATTCATGCTGTGGCTATTAGAATGACCCAAACAATTTCACAATAATCATATATGTCATTCGCACAAAGGTGCCTATTGCCAGGAAGAGTGATATTATGTGGGAATAATTACAACCGTGACAATTCTGATCTTACTGATAATGTGAAGTCCCATTGTCTTAGGCTCTTAGTTTTAACACAGTCATGGTTCTAGTGGAGAGTCAGCTTCCATTTCCCACGCCACATGTACACTTTTATTTATCAAGTAAGGTTTTATTTACAATAGAAAAGATGCATAGGTAGAATATAACTGAGGAAAACATTCTCAGTATATTGCTATGTGAATTTTTAGTGGTCTGGCAAGCTCTGATAAACATCAATACCTTTCTCTAATATGAAGAAAAATCTATTTAAATAATATACAGTGCAGTTTATCTCATTTCCCTTGATTTTAGCAATAAACATAAAATAAACTCCATCCTTTATGAGAGCATAGGGCACCATATCAAGTGCATCTCCTTAAAGTGCACACGAGTATAATTAAATGCACAGCTTTATGGGCAGAGTTTGTTAACTATAGACTTTCAGGCTTTGCTTATATTTTCCCAGAGCATTTTATCTAGTTATATTATTTTTATCCAGATTAATGAACATTTGCTAAGGATGATAAATTCCTAATGCATTTTCAGAATGTACAAGAAAGAACAAAAAATATTTATTTAAAAAAATCTCACTGAGTTTTAAAAGTAAAAGATGTGATAAAAAGGGTTACAGTTACGTATTCTTCCATTAATGTCCAAAAAGCTGATTCTGAAATATAGCCAGACATAAATACCATAACACATATGATAATACAGTTATAATCCTCAAAAGGAACAATGGTGTAAACACTGATTTTTTAAAAGAGGCCATATTTGAAATCAGTGAGTTATTTAAGGGTGTAAGCGGGGAACTTTCCTTAGTGATGAAACTCTGTTATATAAATTCTAGAGTTTTTATTAAAACAATCTTAAATTTATAGAAAATTTTCATATTCAATTCAAAACACTTCCCTCACTCCCAACCACTTGACATTTGCAGAGCTGAAGGCTTTCCTGAAATTACCCTAAACTGCTTTCTTGTGAACAAAGACCTGCTTATAAACAAACAGAACAAGTGTCAAAAGCAGGAATTAATATTGATATATCACTATCATCTATATTTTAAACCCGTTCAAGTTTCACCCTGTTCTAGCAAAATTTCTAGTTTAAAATCACAAATGTCTTATAGCTCCTTTAGCCTTTCTTTCTTGATGTTGAACTTATTCTGGGTTCTTTGGTTTTACTGAGCTCAAAAACTCTAAGGAGCCTTGATCACAGAAACTGGTGCTTGGTGTTTGCCTGGAGTTTTTACTCTCTTTAGATTAAGTTACTCGCCCTTGGCAGAAATATTCCAAACCTGGTGCTGGGTCTCCGCTGCAGCCTCTCAGGTGGCATTTTCCCATTTCCCAGTGTTAATAATTGTGTTTCAATGAGAGCCAACCATCTTGTCTCCTTCCCAAGCACAGCAGGAGTTATCAACATCTCACCATTATATAGCATATTTATTTTGGGAATTTGGGGCCTACATAACTTGATACTTCCAGACAGTTATAGAATTTTCACTAGTAACATGCTAAGCATTTTTATCATGAAAAGATACTGCATTATTATTTCAAATATCATGCTTTAATGTTATTGGTCTTTTAGAGATAGGGTAAACGACAGATCGTTCAAATCTTTTTTTTTTTTTTTTTTTTGGTGGCATCGGAATTGAACTCAGGCCCTTATGCTTCCACCTGAGCTAAATCCCGGCCCCTAGATCTTTCAAATGTTTAATTAGCGGGCCGGAGGGTTAGCTCAGTGGTTCCGGTGCCTGCCTCGAGCGCAAGGTCCTGGGTTCAATCCCTGATAACCACATACAGTGCTGGGTGTGGTGACTCGCACCCACCAGCCATCAATACCACACACCACAGTGCCGGGCATGGTGGCTCACGCCTGTCATCCCAGCACTTGGGAGGCAGAGACAGGAGGATTGCTGAGTTTGAGGCTTGCCTGGGCTACATAGTGAGCTCAGGGCCAGCCTGAACTACAAAGCGAGACCCTGTCTCCAAAAAAAAAAAAAAAAAAGTTTAATTAGCTACATTTCTTTTACTGGAACAATCCTGAATAGGTTGTGATGTACTGTCCTTTCCTTCTGTACCAAATTTGCTAATTTCTTATTTAAATTATTTTTGTATCTGTAGTTTTCAGAGATCAGCTCAAGGTTTTCTTTCATTTTCCTTGAAAGGCTTAAGTCCAAAGCTATGCTTACCTTTTATAGTAAATTTGAAAGTTTACTAACTTTTCCTTTTCTATCCTTGCCTATAGTAGTCTGTTTCAAGTCATGTGGTCTTAAGCTTTTAATGCAAGGTTTTGATTTAATTTGTCTTGAAATCTCAGTGGGTAGGAATTTTAGAAGGAGAAATGTTCGTTGCTTTGCTCCTGGGCACTCACAGTCCACAGTTGCCTGGGACAGGGCAGCTCCGCTGCATTTTGGGCTTGAGGATTTATATCCCTCTGAGCTCCCCTCCCCTCTGCTGCCTTCTGACCTGCAGTTTTAGAGAATTACCAAGGGGGTGCTGGGGCCCAGCCCTGCAAGTGACTTGTGCACAGATGGTTACAGAGACGATTATCCAAGGTCAAACAAGTTGGGGTGAGGCAGAACGGAGGTGTTTGAAACAAAGGCCGTTTCGATTTTTGTATTCCATTTAATATCAGTTTTGCTGAAGTACAACCTAAAGATTAAGTTGGATATCGCTGATTCGGTGGCTTGCACTTTTGATAGATATTTTATTAACTTCTGCTTTCATTTTTGTTGCTGTATTTCTATTTCAGTGTGTTTAATTTTTGTTCCTTTATTACGTTGCTGCCAGAGATGATCAGATCTGATTTTTAGTTCCTCTTCTGTCTTAGCTTAGGCAGCTGCAGCTCTCTGTGACTCTAGCTGTGCGGTACTGACCTACGCGGTGCTGCCTTAATGGACTCTCCTCCATCATCGCTGTCCAGCAGGTTTTCAATTTTCTGTTGTAATGGGCTTATGGACACGTGGCTTTTTATTTAAAGTCCACAAATCAATTTACGACCTTCTGGGTGTTTTCCGGTTAGCTTTCTGTTTCTGATCTCAAGCTTAATATGACTTTGGAATGATAACAGGGTCCTACTGATTTCATTTCTAATGCCTGAGGGCTTGTAGTATTCTAGGCCAGAGCTCAGCCAGTTTCGGTAAAGATCCCAGTGCTCTTGAAAAGAATATATACTGTACAGTTGTTTGGTGTCATCTAGACATGTCAAATTCAGATTGAATCACAATGTTCCTCAGAATTGTCATAGTCTTAATGAGCTTTTGATGTTTGCTTTTTCAATTTCAGAAATAAGTTTTGTTTGTAAGGACCATGAAACCCTCATTTTGTAACGTAAATGATTTTTTTTTTTTTTTTGAGACAGGGTCTTGCTTTGTATTTCAGGCTGGCCCTGCGCTCACTATGTAGCCCAGGCAAGTCTTGAACTCAGCAATCCTCCTGCCTCTGCCTCCCGAGTGCTGGGATGCCAGGCGTGAGCCACCACCCCGGCACTGTGGTATGTGGCATTGATGGCTGGTGGGTGTAAACTTTCAGGGCAGTATGGGTGTAAACTGCTCTCAGAGTCAGAGAAATGTTTTTAAATTTTCACTTTGTGAATATTCTCAGTTTTTGAAAATGAAAGTTCAGTTGATTTTACAAAAAACCCACATAAAGATATTTTCTTAAAAGTTTTGAATAGCTTAAAATATATGTTTAAAACTTGATTGTTAATGGGTACAGCAAAACGACATATACCTGTATGAATGGAGTACTGTGTAATGTTTGATACAAGTATAGAATGAGAAATGTTTAAATCAGATTAAACACACATCTCCTCAAATATTTATTACTTATTTATGCTGAAATTTTCCACAAATTTTCCTCTAGCTTTTTAAAGTGTACAGTCACTGTGTTATCTGTAGCCACTTGTGTGCACTAGCGCACCAGAGCTGCCTGCTCCCGCCCTCCCGATTCTTCGTCCCCGTGATCAGCCTCCCCCTTCCCTCCCTGTACCGTCCCCGACTCCGGTAACCACCAGTCCACACTCAACTTCTCTAAGATCGACGGTGACGTCACACACTAGCTTTCTTTCTCTGCTAATTTTTTTTCACTTCATATAGTGATCTCCAGTTCCATCCATGTTATAAAAAATACCAGAATTTTATTCATTTTCTGTGACCGAGTAGTCTTCTATTGTATATATACATCCCTTTTCTTCTTCCACTCATCAGCTGATGGAGTTTGAGTGGTTTTCATTTCTGACTATTTTGAATGGCCCTGGACATGAGAATCAGATGTCTCTTTGATGTCCTAATTCTCTTTCCTCTGGACGTGTACCGGGTACTAGGCTTGCTGGATCCTGTGGTAACTCTAGTTTTAAATTCTGAGAACCTCCAGGCTGTATCCTACCGTAGTCTTTTACACTCGCACCCACAGTGTGTTAGGGTTCTATTATTTCCTTACTCTTAACAGTCCATGTTATCTTTTTTTTTTCTGGCATTAATCATCCTTACTGGAGGAGATGGTATCTCACTGTGGACTTGGTTTGTATTTCTCTGATGCTTAGTTACCTTGTATATTTTCATGAACCTATAAACTATGTGTACACATTCCGTGAAATGACCATTTAAATCTATTCCCTCCAAGTGTATTCATGAATAACACAATCAAAAGACAGCTCAGTGCTACAGTTGCTTCAACTGAACAGTGCAAATGTTGTGCCTTGGCAGAGATGGAAAAATATTATATGAACAATAACTTTTTGTAAAGATGCTGAAGACAATGTTTCTATGAAAGAAAAAAATTAATTACAAATGTTAAGTGGAGAGTTCAGTAAAAATTGCGATGGGAAGGTATACATTGCCAGAAAAAGGAATCAGGCTTTCAACATTCAGTTGGCTCCCGATACCCAAGTAAATTTAATGTAACTTTGTGTTAAAAACTGATAAATACAACCATTGACCTTTTTCCTTTGACCTCTTCCCAAGTTTCTCTTACTTAGTGAAAGTAAAGCAGAAACGAATTAAATTACAAAAAAGGCAGTTTCAGGAGATTACTTTGTTCACTAAAAAAATGAGTGTAGCTACACAGGTCAAAAACAAATCATCTATTTAAAATATTTGAAAAGAATAAACTTCTCTGTCAACAGTACAGAGGCTGTTTTTTAATAATTAAAGTTTCCTCCGCTTCAGCCAGTTTTAGAGTTCTTGCCCTCTGCTCAGGAGACATAATGCCGATGTTTGATCAGCAAACGCATAGCATTTTTCACATGTTGTTTTTCCTTAGTCACAAAGTGTATTTAGCCAACAGCATAATGGTTCCCAGATGAGGATCAGGCGCCGGGACTCACGAGCGGTCCTCGGGGAGAGCTGGTTAGCTGTTGTGGTCACAGCTCCTGTTTACGAAACTGTCCCAGCTACCATTCTCTACATGTAGGAGGCCTTTGGGACCGTTCGGCTCTGGTCTCTCGTGTTTGGAAATACCAAGGTTTAGAAAGTAAGGCACAGGCACTTGATTTCTAATGTTAGAAACTAGCATTTGCTTGGGAAAACAAGAGCTCAGATATGAAAGCCAACACACTGTACAGTGGTGGCCATCGCATCATCCTGAGTCTCTGACTGACTACAAAGGCCCTGTGGTAAGTCTAAGGCAAGAGCCAGAAGTCCATCTTTGCTGTTTAAAGCCTCTGAGAAGCTGAGGTCACTTACGATTGGAGTCACTCTAGCTCAAACCCTCAGCACCTACGATCTTGCATGCAAGATGGGAACAGTACAACACTCGTGTTTCCGAAATCCAGTGAAATATTTTGGTAGAAATATATTTTATGCCACGTGCTTCCATTCTAAACACATTTATTTTCTCAAAAAGACCATATAGGTCTGTGCTCATCTGCTTCAAGTTCTGGTTCCTAATTTCAATTAAAAAATTCAGTTGTTGAATGAATGACGTTGCCAGTCTCTGTTTTTGTGTGGTGTACTTAACAATGACACCACAATGAACATCGTAGCTTATTTAACATGCAGATTCCCCTACCTTGGTCCCAGAGCAACTGAACTGAGGTCCAGGAGAATTGTGATTGTTCAGAGAAATCACCAGTTCAAAGAAGTTCTCCATCTATGTCTAACAAATGGCATATAAGAGAACCACAGGTTCTAGAATTTTATACAAGAAGTTATCACTTATTCATAGTATTCAAATATCAACCAACATTTTAAGGTATGAAAAGATCTAGTGATGAACAAACTTAGAAAACTGGAGCCATAAAAAAGTGTTTTAGATGGCAAATGCGTTGTTAAATTTGATAATAGCCTT
>PVIC010054299.1:0-11577 GCA_004025085.1 Thryonomys swinderianus | reverse complement strand
CCTTCCTGCCACGGCCGTGGAAGATGGAGGCCTCCTGCGCGCCCGCGGGGCGTCAGAGCCCCGGAGCTCGCCTGCGCACATGGCTCAGGGTGAAGAGCAAGGACTCGGGTGCTGGGCGCAGCCGCAGCCCGGGCGACTCGCAGGCGGAGGGACGCGACGCACAGAGTCCCCACTCCCGCCTGGCGACCGCGCCCCCTGCCCTGCCCCGCCCCGCCCTGCCCGCAGCCTGGGAGACTGGCGCTTGGCGCTCATGGCCTCCGTCCCCCAGCAAACTGCCCCCATGCAGGTGGGCCTGCCGCGCTGCGCCCGGTGGTCGGTGTGCACTGCGAGCCGGAGGCCAGGAGGGCACAGAGCCGGAGGGGTGTGGCCTGGGCGGCAGGGGTGCTTTCCTGGGATCGCCAGTCGTCACTGATGACAGCAAACCCGCGGTTACCCGTCCTGCTGGGGAGTCGCCAGCCCGAGACTCAGCACGGGGTCCTCGAAACTGCCCAAAGACCCAAGGGTGCCGCTTCCGGACAGCTCAGGACATTCCCAAGGGGGACAGGAAGCGGCCCAGTGGGAGAGGCGGCCCCGGGGCAGGGCTGGGAAGGGACCTCGAGCGGGGCCTGTAGAGACAGCCGCTGGCACGGCTCCGGGCACATCGGACAACTCGTTCCCGCAAGGACTTGCGAGGGCTGGAGGAGGGGCATGTCCCGGAGGGGAAGCCAGCGGGGGAGCCTGGGGCGGGGCGCCCTCTCCTGGCCCTGACCTTGAACTTCTACTCCAGACAACCCCGCCACGAGCCAGTGAGGCCCGCGCTCTGCGGAGCCCTGTCTGCAGAGCCCTGGGAGACGAGGCCCCCCGCTCCGCCCCCCCCCAGGCCGCGCGGCGCTTCCTGCCAGTCGCAGGCTGAAACAATAAGTTCAATTGCTTCATTGTTCCCAAGCAGAGAAAAACAGATCTATTTTTTTCTTTGTTTTTTTATTTTCCTTGCAGTGCTCACACGAGTACTTTGGAGACCACCTGCCATTTTAAAACGTGGCTCTGAAAGGACCCCGTACCTATGAAGGTGGATGAATAAGGCTGGAAACAGAAATACGTGAAGGTCCACGCAACGCGGGCTCCTCTGTTCAGCCGCAGTGACCTCCTGGCGTTCCGCTGGGGCAGGGGCACCTTTCGCCAGACCACGCCCCGCGCGGCCTGGCCTGGGTCCCGAGGAGGCGGGAGGCTGCCACGCTCAGCCGCGCGCGGCTCGCTGCCACCTGAACCCGGGGCGTGTGCCCACAGCGCTCGGGTCCGTGGGAGGGGCGTCTGGGGGACCCCGACGTCTGGATCCCTGGCACGCTGTGCTGCCGGCGGCGGAGGGGTGCCCGCGTGAGCGCTCCGGAGCCGCTCCCCGCTGCGCCCCCACCGCCTGCTCGCGGAGGGAAGGGCGCTCCCAGAGGCGGGTCTTCCTGCGGCCCTCCTCTGCGTGAGGGCGCCGGCCTCGCCCGGGAGGCTCGCTCCTTCCTGCCAGGGTTCCTGGGACCCCGGACAGAGAACCGGCTGACCTCCGCCAGCCCGCAGGCGTCTCCGAAGCCGTGCCAAGCGGACGCCCCTCCCTGGGTCTGAGCTCCCCCCCAGGGGAGCGAGGCCGGAGCCACGGTGGCGGGTGCTGAGCGGCCCGCGGTCCGTGCTCTTGTCCGGGCACGCTGGCTCCCTGCTCCGGCCGGACCTGCGAGGTAGCTTCCTCGTTCATTCCTGAGGGAGCTGTGCTCGTCCCCGTCTCGCAGATGCAACTAGAGTTAGTTTCTTCTGCCTGCAGAGCACAGCAGTGAGGAGAGCTGACCAGGAAGTTACTCGGAAGACAGCAGCCTGCTTCCTAAGGCTTCATTCTGAGTGCTCCTTCAGACACGGTGTCCCCACAGGCCCCCGACCCAGTGATGTGCGTGTGTCTGAAGGTGTCACTATGGGCTATGTGACTGTAAAACCTCCGATCCCAGCAAAGAAACAGGAAATAATAATTAAACAAACAGTCGCGTGGCCTACTTCTCAGCACCGACTCTTCGAGCATCCCCAGGGTAACATTCAGTTTGGGCGCTGTGCTCCCAGCCAGGTGTCTCAGGCGCGTGCGACAGTGGGCCCGTCAGCCGGGCCACTCGGGACGGCCTGCGGGACGGGAGGAGGCGTGTCGGCCACCGGCCGGGCCCGGACCTGCGGAGGCCATCTTGGCCAGAGCTCACAAAGCAGCAGGGCCTCCGGGAGTTCAGTGCTGTCTCCGAACCCCGCCTGAGGAACGGGGCCCCTTACGCCAGAGACAGCGTCTCGCTGGGTGTCTGGTCCTCAAGTCCAGCGGCGGTTGAAGAGTCTTGTCAGGAAGATGAGATTTGTGCAGTAAAGAGCTCTCATGATGTGACAGAAAACCTTTTGACCAACTGTAAACTAGTTTTCTGCTCCATATATCAAAACTCTGCTTTCTGGCATTTCCTTGATGGTGAAGTGCAAAAAGCCATATTCTTCTAAGCCTATTTGTTGTCTTAAATCTACATTTTATAATATTGGCATTCTGTGCCCCACACTGTCAACCCCACTTCCCCACGACAGGGAGGAATGCAACCTTGTAAAAACTCAAAGACATCAGCTGTCAAGAGACGATGAGAGTAGAATTTAGGTGTCATGGATAAATAAAAATGCTGCTTGGGTTAAGACGGATGCCCACGTCAGCCAGAAGTCCTCCCCTCCTGTCAGGAGACATGTATTCAGAGTCGTACATAAAACCGAAGGACAAGACCCCAGGCCCTGCCCCCGGTGAGGCGCAGGCCGTGGCCCCCAGCAGAGATGCCCGGCCGGCCGGGCTGATCACCGGTGACCTGCAGGTGGCGGGTGGATTCCGCTTGTGACGACGAAAAGGAGATTTCAAAAGCACCCTTCAGCCCTCCACATTTTCCGGTCCGAGCAGCTCGGCGGAGAGCTGGGAACGCTGCGGGCCTGCGGTGTGCAGGTGCATGCCGTCCGTCTCTCCTGGGCCGAGGCAGGAAGCGTTTCTGCCCCACTGTCCACCGCTTCCCGTTCCTGCCCTCCGTGGGCCCTGAGGGTCTGCGGGTCCAGGTGGCGCAGCCTGGAGCCTGGCCAGCCCGGCCGCCTCTGTGGCCCGCGGGAGAGGCGGCCCGGGCAGCAGCCACGCTTTCCCGGCTTTCCGGCGTGCAAGGAGCTGCTCATTACACATCCTGACTATGCACAAGACTGTGGCCTCACACGAGGAATCCGCACCGAATTGTGTGCTGCGCCTCACACCACCCCAGGCGCCCCGTGAGGGGAAGCACCCGTCGGCCCCTGCACCCCGGCTTCTGCTGTGCAGAGCTCGGGCAGCCGCAGCCTAGTCGGGCTGGCGACCCGGCCTGCCCCGCGGCGCACTCTGCTTCAGCGTGTTTTCTGCACTGTGGGTGATTTCTTAAATCTCTTAAATTAATTTCCCAGCAAAGATCAATAACCTAATAAACGGCGTAGTGACTTACTGCCCCGTCCTTGTCTCTCGCTTGTTGGGCCAAGCTGTGTTCTCAAGCCCCTCCGCCCACAAAGCGCCTGCGCTGCTCGGGGAGGACGCGGCCTCCGCAGATGGCGCGCGAGCGGGCTGCGCGGCGGCCACAGGAGCTCTGGACCGACGAGCGTGGAGGCCGCCCGGCCGTAAATAGCGCCGGGCCTGCTCCGGCCGCATCCGTCAGCCCAGCCCCGCAGCGCGCGCAGAGCTACAGCCCGCTCCGTGTGCTGCGTGGGCGCCTGGAATGGCGGCCGTGGTCCGTCTCCCGAGGGCGAGGCGCGCGTCTCTGTGCGGCGCGGGATGTGACCCTGGCCCAGGTTACGCATGCTCACTGCAAGCGTCGTGAGGCGGCGCCCCGGGAGGCAAGGCCTCTCCATGCACAGTTTCTTTTTCCTTTTTCTTTTGGTACCAGGGATCGAACTCAGGCCCCCGTGTGTCCAAGGTTGGCACGGTTCCACTTGAGCTAAGTGCCCCGCCCCTGTTTCTGTTCTCCGCAGGCGACCGTCTCTAAGGCTCTGCTCTGTTAGGAAGGTTTTCCCCAGTATTAAAATAATGCGCTTGTTACACTTTGGGGCCACAGGGGTCCAGAGGTGAAGGGTGCAGTCTGGTCCCTGGACACTTGTTTTCTCTCCTGTCAATGAGCACTTTCTGCACAAGTCTCTCCTCGGCTGTGTGAATAATTCCCAGGAGGTGCTTTAGACCCCGCCCGCCGCGGCGCACGGCTGGAACCAAAGAGGAAGCGCTCACAGAGCACACGGCAGGCAGGGCAGAGGTGCCTACCCGGGGACGCACTCTGCTCTGAGTTCCAGACATCCGACAATCAGCAAGGAACGGGGTTAGCGCGAGCTGGACGGGGAGCGGGCTCGGCGCGCTGAGAGGAAGGCTCTCACATGCTCACTAAGACAGCAGGCAGCCGAGGGCATGGCGGGTCTGTCAGCTCCGTAGCAGTAATCCTCTCGCCATGTAACCAGACACCACGATGCGCGCTTTAGACACGCGTTGTGCTCCTCAGCGACTCCTCCGTGGAGCAATGTTGACCTGAGTGGCTGGGACACGGGCCGGGCTGCACTCAGCCTCACACCTCAGGGTTTGGGGTTCAGGGAGGAGGCCGTGTTGCTCATAGGCAAGTCTGCACATGCTGGCACAGCCGCCACCAGCTTTCTCAGGGACCCACCTGGAGGCACGTGCAGGTCGACAGTGGGCTGGCTGCCACGGAAAACCGGTGAAGACCCTGCGAAACGGACGGAGAGGCCCCCGAGACTCCCCGCCCACATTGTGTCCTGTGCACCCCTAGAAACGACCCCCACGACCCGTAGGAGAGCAACCTGTGTCGCACATGCTGTCCTTTCTTTTCGGGGCTCCCTGGGCACCGAGCCCACCCATAAGACTGCAGTACAAGCCAGGGGTTTCCAGCGTGTCCCCCGTGGGCTTCAGCTCTCCCTGCTTCTAACTTCTCCTGGAAGCCCGCAGGGTCCAGCATGTCAGCAGCGTCCTTCGAAACGGAGCTGTCCCCGCTTTGTGTCTTTGCCGAATCTGGAGGTGGGCGCCCAACCTGCCTGCTACACGTGCCCAAACCCTGGCCGAGAGTGAGGGCACTGCTTCGTCCGCACCCCACATGTCGGGCGGGGTGCTGCACACCGCAGCACCTCAGGTCTTCTCCTCGGATGCCTGGGCCCCCCCCTCCGCCTTGCCCCTGAGACCCCAGACCTGCCCGTGTCCTGGGGCAGAGGGCCCAGCAGCACCCCGGGCCCCCGTTCGCTCTCTCGCCACTCCATGTATCCGGGAGCTGTGAGCACCTCTCTGCCTGACGGGGCTCCTGCTGGACCTCTCCGGGCTCTGGGCCGGGCCGTCGGACCACCCCCCCTCCTCCCCAGGGCTCCTCGCCAGGCCTGCTGTTCACATCTGATTCGGGGCCTTTTCCTTCCCAGAGGCCGGCCCTGCTTCTGTGAACACACGCACACACCAGGGGAGATCCGAACGAGGCAGAGCAGGAGACATTGACTTTCTTTGGGGCGGCCGGGCGTAGATGCCACTGTGAGCAGGCATTTGTCCAGACAGCGCCGGCGCTGTGCACAGACGTGTCCTCGGAAATGGGACACACACCATTTTTTAAATCACGTTTTACTGTACCAGTGGAGTCTGCCATTAAAGAGTCCCTGAAATAGTAAGCTCAAGGCCTGACTCAAGTCCTCCACCTGTCTTAATCCCCCCAGGTAGAAATGAAGTGTGCTCATTGCTCATAATTTATTACAGATGTCACGTAGAACAAACCGGGGTGGAGGGCTGGGGGGGGGGGCTCAGGGCCAGACCTGCCTCGGAGACCGGGTGACAGTACTGGGTCTGTTTCCTCATCTATGAAACGGGGAGCAGGAGCGGCCACCCCCTGGGCTGAGGCCAGGCTGCACATGGGCAGGAACTTTCCGCACTTTTCTCATCTGGAAAAAGGGTTCCAAATAAGCATCCACTTCTGAGCATTTTCGTGGCTCACGTGAGCAAATGCGTGTGGCTGTTTAAATGAAGCTTGGCAGGACTAGTTTTCAGTGGGCTCGGTGATTATGAACAGCATCATCATGCATGCACTGGTATGTTCAGTATATTCTCGGCAAAAGGAAATGGCCAGAGAGAGGGAGACAGGCAGACAGACAGAGAGACAGAGACAGAGAGAGAAGGAAGGAGGAAAAGGAGAGACGGAGACGCGGCTGCAGCCCTCCTGTCCTGCAGGGAAGGGGCCCCTGGCGCGCGGCCCCTGCGGCCCCTGCGGCCCCTGCGCTGGCAGCAGCTGGATGCGCAGACGTCCCCACGCGGTGGCCTGAGCACCAGCCAGCAGAGCCGGTGTGCAGTCAAGCAGCAGTGCGGCGGTCCTGAGGGGAAAGCTGGGCCCTGGCAGCAGAAGACCCCTGTCCGGAGGGTGCCGGGTCTGGGGGCTCCTTTCTCGGTGTGTTACCTGGGACCTGGGCCCCTCAGATGCAGCACCCTGGTCTGGAAGCCCTGGGAAAGCGGCTAAAGGGACGGAGTGGCAGTGCCCTGCCTCCGCTGGGTCCACGCAAACCCGCCCAGCTTGGCGGCCATGGGGAACCTGGGCAGAGCTGGGCACAGGCAGCACGCCCTGCGGGCCTTCCCAGCCTCGCTCAGGGTGCGGGGCCTCCCGGGGGCTGGACCTTTGCCCTCGACAGTGTCCAGCCGGGCACGCAGCTGTGGGTCCAGCGGTGGCTCACCCATGTCTGCAGGTAGTTGACACTGGTCACCTGGCAACTGGGATCTTACTGTCTGCCCATTGTGGGCAGTTTCATCTCTGCCAACTGGTACCTTTTAGAAAAGCAAATAGCTTGCCCCTATCGTGATTTTCCCAGAGGAGCCAAGAATCAACATTTTTTTTTCTGAGACAGGGTCTCGATTTTGTAGTTCGGGCTGGCTCTGAGCTCACTATGGAGCCCAGGCAAGCCTGGAACTCAGCAATCCTCCTGCCTCTGTCTCCCGAGTGCTGGGATGACAGGCGTGAGCCACCACGCCCAGCACTGTGGTATGTGGTACTGATTGCTGGTGGGCGTGAGTCTCCACACCCAGCATTGTATGTGGTCACTGGGGATCGAACTCAGGACCTTGCGCTTGTGAGGCAGGCGCCGGAACCACTGAGCTAACCCTCCGGCCCAAGAATCAACATTTTTTTGTTTTTTGTTTTTTTTATTTTTGAGACAGGGTCTCGCCTTGCAGTTCAGGCTGGCTCTGAGCTCACTATGTAGCCTAAGCTTTGAACTCAGCAATCCTCCTGTCTCTGCCTCCCGAGTGGTGGGATTACAGGCGTGAGCCACCGCCCGGCAAGAATCAACATTTTAAAGTGAAATCTCCTGACACAGGCCTTTGATCCACCTCTTACGGAGACTTCGGGAAGCCCAAACGCTGGGCACCAGTTCTTCAGCAGGAGGCAGGATTAAGAAGCTAAGCCACAGCTGTTTAGTTACGTCCTTAAACTGATTAGATGCCACCAGCACATCCCTCAGGAAACCCCGTCTAGCCTGGGGAGAGGGTGGCCGGTCGCTGCCTCCAAACCTGGAAAGCCTCCGGGCCGGGTACTCCCCAGAGTATGGTCAAGCCCGGATTTTCATTTTGTGCATTAGCTGCTGCCGCAGACCCACAGGAAGAACTCTGTATCGGGGAGAGAGGGCCTCTGCGTCTGAGGTGGGGAAGATCTGCGGCCTCAGGCCCGCGCAGAGCTCCAGGCCGCGGGAGAGGCGGGGACGGACTCGGCCGAGCAGCCGGAGCCTCCTTTGGAGCAGTAAAACAAGGCGTGTTAAGGAGTTTTAAGACTTTAAGCCAATTTCATCCTTAAGATTACTGTTTTCAAAGCAGAATTTCTAAGAAGGGGAAATCCCCGTGTTTGCCTGGCTCTACACGTAAGGCTGAGGCTCCCTGGGGTCCCCGGCACTGTGGCCGAGAAAGTCCCAAATGATGGCTCAACCAGGGTGGTGGCCACGCGGTGGGGCCAGGGTGGGTGCGGCCCTGGAGAAGGTCACATGGGCTCAGATCTGGAGAAACTGGACAGGAGTTTGTTTCCAGTAGGACACGGAATGCAGGGCCTTCGGACTGTGCTATGCCCTCACCAGTGTTTGAATTTCTTATTTTCGGACAGGGTCTTCTAAGCTGCAAAGGTTAGGCTTGCCCTGGGGTCCTCTTGCCTCCTAAAGTGCTGGGCTTACAGGTGCACTGTATCCTCAGCTATAAATTTAATTTCTGAACTGAGTTCTTGTGGGGTTTTTCTAGTAAGCCAGGGAACCGAGGTGTGGCACACACAGATTTGGGGACTGGTTTTGCATGATGAAAATTTCAGCTTCACCCTGAAGACAGAGCTATTTTGTTCTTTACCTTTTTGGAAGTGGGGGGTTTAATTGAGATGGGACTCACGTACCCTACAATTCACTTACTTAAATCATGTGGCTCGTTAGTTTTAAGATATTCACAGATAAGCGCAACATCACCATAGTCAATTTTAGAACATTTTTATGACCTAAGAAAAAAATTCAGAGCTGGGAGTGGTGTTGCATGGCTCTAAGCCTATTAATCTTGGAGGCTGAGGCAAGAACATCTCAAGTGTGAACCCAGCCTGTGCAACTTAGTGACTTGATGGGACTGTCTCAAAACTGAAAAAAAAAAAAATTAAAAGAGGAGACGGGGTTGGGACTCAGCACAGAGGTTCTGGGTTCAGTCCCCAGCAGCATGAAGAATGGGAAAGAGAGACAGAGGGTCAGCTGTAACCTCCACGGGCCCCCAACGCCACCGTCCTCCAGCCCCGGTCAGGTGCAGGCTCTGCTCCCTGCCGCCTCCCGGGGCCTCTGGGGCCCGGGCCACGGGGTGTCACGGAGGCGTGCCCTCCCTCGGGTGGCGCCCCGGGGCACGCACCTCCCGCTGTGCAAACGTTCCCCCTCCTGATGCGGGGGTTCCGAGGACTAAATCCCTCTTCTCATCTGTGCAGATTTAATTCTTTGTCACAGGACCACACGGAAGACCCGGAAGGTGGACGGAAGCCTAGACTCCCAGTCTGAGTTAGGAAAGTGGACACTGGGGACACGACGGAGAGGGCGGGTGTGCGGCGCCTCCCCGCCCCGAGCCCAGCCCCGCTTGAAGGGCGCCCGGGTTCTCCAGGAGGCTCTGTGCCCGCAGCCCTGCCCGGCAGCTCCCGCGACGTCAGCAGCCACTCGGCTGGGTCCCGCGGGCAGCACCCGGCCGCACTTCAGCCTCTGTCTCCGGCCTGAGACTGCTCGTGTCAGAAACACCGAACCCACCTCACAGGAGAAGCCCGCCCAAGTGAGGGCGGCGCTGGGAGGCGCCCGGCGGGTGCCACAGACCGCGGGTGGCGCCACGGAGCTCCCAGGAGCTTCTCACCCGAGCCTGTCGACGGGGCCTCCTGCGAGTGTGGGGTGTCGCTCTGTGGAAGTCGGGGATGTTTTGCCGCTGCTTTAAACCGGGCGGCTCCCCTCCCTCTTCGCCACCACCGTGGGAAGAAAACGCGTGTCAAATTGTCACAGGCAACAGGTTTTTCCGTAGGCTCCGCGCACAAAGCTGAAGAATTAATCCAGCTGGCGGGGACGGACCAAGCGGATAAACACCGGAGAGCCGCTCCCAGCTCCGCTCAGCCAAGCGCGCTGCTGCTTCGAGCCGGCCTTTGGGGACCCCCTGTGCTGGGGCTTCCTGAGCCCCAGGCCCGAGGGCCGGCCAGGCCAGACAATCGGTGCTGCGGAGGAAGCAGGAGGGAGGGCGGCGAAGGTGCTGACCAGTGCGGCATCGGCAGTTTGGCCCCGGCATTCATTATGTGCGTCCTCCACCTTCACGCCATCTCTCAGCGATATTTTCTTTGGCTAATATAAAAACGAATTCACACGTCTGCAGCTCGAACTAACTGGGGAGAGGCTGGAGCTGGGGCGATGGCTCAGCCTCAGGGAAGCAAGCGGGTTTTCACCAGCTACGGTCATCTGTGCGCCCACCTGGGCACCATGACCCTGACGAGGGGCATGAGCTTCGGCCCGTGCTCGGGAAGCCCAGGAGCAGTGCTCCTTCCAGTCCGCCTGCCTTAGCCATCGTGACCCTCTGTCCCTGGCGTGACGGGCGGCGGGCGAGGCTGTCCCCTATGGTGGGGGTCACCAGCCCCGCGCGCAGCAAGGCAAGGGTGACCCCGTTTGACGCGGCAGCAGCGCGGCCACGCCGATGGGCGGGGCCTCAGAGATGCCAAGGCCCCAGGAAGCAGCTCTGCTTCTGGGGTGCCGGAGGAGAGGTGGGAAGGCCCCCCAGCCCTTCCTGACTGCCATCCCGCGTGCTCCCGTGTGCCCCAGGCTCACGCACACTGCCTGCTTGTGTCCGGCGGGGAGTTTCACACTCACCGCGTCTCTGGGGCTCGCTCACACCTGCTCCTCTATCCAACCCCAAAGTGATCTGGTCACCTGGTTGAGGAAGCCCAAGTGACGGCTCAGATGGAGGCGTCCCCCAAAGCCTCCCGCGTCTCTGAGGCGAGGCCTTTGAACGCTGATTGGCTCCATCACCTTTGGAAAGTGATACATTAACATATTCATGAGTTCCCAGCCGGAGGAGCTGCTGGGGGCGGGGCCTCGCTGGAAGCGGTGAGTCTCCAGGCGCGACCTGCGGGGTGCAGTCCGGCCCGCTCCTGCCCCGTGCGAGGGCGGCTGTCCCTCCAGCTCCTGTGCGGCGAACGTGTGGCAGCCGCCTCGGGGTTCGGGGGAGGTTCCTCCCCTCCCTGAGTCACGCCGAGACACAAAGCTCACAAGTCATCATTTATCTTTTAAAAATTCCCTCCCACTACGATCAGCTTTGGAAGCGCTCGTGCCCTTCCTCAAGTAGGTCAGAGCGGATCGAGCCTGCAAAATAAGCTTTTCCTGATGCTTCCTGGAGCAACTCCGGAATTAACAAGGCCACAAAGGGAAATATAAGATTCAAGGGGGGATTGAAATTGGGAATTTATACTATTAGTTTTTCACGATTGAGTGTTTCCTGGGATGGGTAATTCAATTAAAAAGAGTAAAATATAAGTTTAAAAAAATCGCAACTTGGCCGACTCTTGGATTGAATGTTCTAAGCAAAACAGGAAGAAAATTATATGTCAAAATTTTATGTGAAAGTATGCATGACTTTCCAACCAAGTCTTTTAATGAGGACAGGAAAAATTACTTGGCTCCCTCACCCACTGAGTCTGACGTGTGCATAAACAGAGGCTTTGAAATGTAAATCCTCTTTGATTTGTAGCAAAACACGGCTTTGGGAGTTGGGCCATCTAGAAAAATTCATGAAAATGACTGCGGTGGCCGGGGTGCCCCTCGGTGACGGGGCGTCTGCCCAGCACACAGCTGGCCCTGGAGCAAACCCGCGGAAATGACCAAGCAACGCTCTCCCTCGCGCCTCCGAGGCCCGTGGGGAAGATGCCAAGACACTACAGGACGGGCATTAAAGGAGGGCGAGCGGGGAGGGTGCAGCGCGGGCCATCTGCAGTCGGGGAGCTTCAGGAGAAGAGACCAAAGCCACTGTGTAAAAATATTCCCAGAAACACCAAGCGTGAGAGGGACGCCAGGCCTTCCCCCTCC
>PVIC010054298.1:0-11583 GCA_004025085.1 Thryonomys swinderianus | reverse complement strand
ATGTAGCCCAGGCAAGCCTCGAACTCAACAATCCTCCTGTCTCTGCCTCCCGAGTGCTGGGACTACAGGCGTGAGCCACCACGCCCGGCACTGTGCATGGCATTTTAAAATAAAATCCAAATTCATGTCCAGTTTTTAATTATTCCTCAAGTGAAGATAATTATTCAAATGATCCTCGATAATTCAAATTATCTAGAATACAGTTGTCTACATATCAATGATTTAGCTGGGTAAACCCCGCAGAGGCCACACAGTGACTTCCGCTGCCTGCCAGCGGCCCGGCAGCCTCTGGACTCCGGTTAGACGCCCCCTGCGGGCTCTACTCCCCCTGGGTGAATGTGGGAAAGCGCCGCAGAGGCCGCTCAGTGACTTCAATGGTTTACTATAAAGTTTTGCCATACTCCGTAAGATACTTAAAGTTGCTTGTAAGATATACTGAGTAGTAAGCAAAGCAGTTTTTAAATGAAGAGGTTGCTACTCTGTACTGTGTTTTAGCGAGCTGTTGAATATGTAGATACAGAAGCGTGTGCACTTGGGTATCTTGCGAGAAAGAGTGTCCTGCCGTATCAGGCAGACAAGTGGACACATGGCTACCAAATGACACGATTTTTCTTTCTTCTTGTTGGTGATTTGATGTATGTTTGACATTTGGTAATACAATTCTTTTTTTTCCCCCTACTATAACAAGTCTGTATAGTTTTTGAAACAAAATGTATGTTTTTTTTCTTCCATTCCTGATGATTTGTAAACATAGGGAAAGATATAATTGGGTGTTAGAAAAATCATAGTTCAATATAAAATCCATTGTGAATAACCCGAGGCAATTAAACTCATAGGAGAACAAAAAAGACAAAGGAACTCCATCTTTCATTTGACGAAGAGGCAACCCAGCTCTCTCAAACCCCACACACCTTTGTTGTGCAAGTAATCAAAGTTCAATTTCTTTCAGATCCTTGTTTGATAGATTTTTTTTTCATTGTGTGTTTTGATTAAATGTCTGGGTGATTGATTGATGGGCCTTTTCTCATCAGGCTGAATTGATTGTGAAGTTTTTTTTGCAATAGAACAACCACGTTGGTGATATTGTGAATAGATTCTACTGTGAGTCCTCCTTATGTAGTTTATATGAGATTACAAATCATGCTGGGACTGGAATTTCAAGGCTAGCCTCCAGGCCCTGCATTTCCAATAGTAGTTCCTACTGGAAGTTTAAAGCATAGTGCATATCAAGTATAAAATTAAAGTTTGTGGTTCTAAGAAAATATAAGAATATTTTAAAGAAATAATGTAATTATTTCATTATTGTTATAGATTTTAGTGAAATATAATATGTATTTCCCTAGCTTTATCTTCAAACATGCAAATATTTTAATAACTTTGTAAATAAATAAATAAGGCCCCAAAAGTGTTCCGTTCTAGCACTGTAGAGAGCAGTAGAACTTTGAAGCCTATTATTGGTTAGGTTTCATAAATCTTAAAGTGATTCGATTGAGATTAATTGTTGGATCTACCTCTTCACAACTGAATGATTTTTAAGCTCTTTACAGAGCCATTCTTTATTTCGGTTTCTTCAGTTGTAGGATTGAGAAAGACGCTGTTTCACTGTCTATTATATTAATAAAAAGAGGAAAAAATGATGGATTCAATGATGAGATCATGATAATTCTTGCAATTAAATCTTTGTGGAGAAGAATATCACTTATATAATGATATAAATCATCCGGGTTTAATCCTATAATTGCACAGTAAGAAATCAAAAATATACAATATTTACTCAGTAAGAAGGTATTGTTCTTAACATAATACAGGCCAACAATGACATAGTAAGAACGATTTATTTTTCCTATTAACTCATCTAAGTGAAAGTGTGCAATTCTGAGATACATGAATTAGAGTATTCTTAGAAGGCATAAGAAGGGCAGATCAACTAAATCTGCTTAGAATTTGATGTCTTTTTGCAGGCACCTTCCCCTTCCAATATATGCACCTTCAAGAAATGTGTAACTCCAGAAATATGAAGGTTCTTAGACTTTTCGCATTTTCTGAGTCACTGCCACTACAGTGGAGCCAAACACTGTTCTGTGAGCTCCCAGGTTTCTGAGTTCACGGGCCTGGGCGACAGTGTGAGCTTCCACAGAGCTCAGGATCTGTCTCGGCACGGTGCTGGCTCAGGGGGGCTGACAGCAGTAAAGACCACCGTGAAGAGCAGCAGGCTGAGGCCAGAGCCTTTCCTGAGTGTTACAGGCAAAAACAGTAAATGTAATTGACTTTGATAAGTAAGATTTTTGCTAAGTAACAGCTGATTTTTTTTCTGAAAATTTACTAATTCAATGGTTAACATGTGAAGTAAATTTGTAACAAATCCATTGAAGCAAATTTTAAAATTTATAAAATGTGCATTATATGAAATATTATATTGTATATATTTGTATTATCTATTATAGTATAGTATATAGAATTAGAACTTTATAAATTTTATGCAAAAGGAAAATTTATTAAGGGAAAGGCTTAATTTATAGTACACTTTTTACAATTTTTTGCAGATTACATTCTTTGATGCTCTGTAGTCCACTCTGCTTGGCTTTAGAAAATCAGCTTCGAATGATGGCTGTTCACTTCTGACAAAGATTTACAATTTGTAGTAAAGAAATAATTAAATGAATTTATAATAACAACAAACACAGCTAGCCATTAAATGTTTGCAATTAGCCCCTTAAATTATTTAGAAAATTGAAATAATCAACAATGCATGGGGTCAAGTCTAACATCTCAGTGTTTTCTCAATGAAATTCAGTACAAGAAGAAATGAAGCTGTTTTTCTTTTTAAAGCAAGTTACAAAATATGGAGTCTCTACATTCAAAATTTCAAGAACTTCACAGATACTTCATTAGTGTCTCCTGTTATCTCTTGATTATTGCCACAACATGACCCCACTTGCCATCTTTTAGAAGTGAATGGTTTTCATTGAGGTCATTGAGAAATATGAGAAAAACATCAGAAATGATTCATGCTTGAGCTTGTGTCTCTCGACTTTTCCTGGATTGAAATCCCCTGTAATAATTTGTATGCAGTGAATTTAATTAGGGGTGTCCAAATGTTTGCATACTTAGGCCACAGAGTATGGGGGAATTGTTTGGATTCACATAAAACATATATAATATAGTTAATGCAAATATAGAGTGAAACTTCCTTTTTTATATTTTAACTTATCAGAAAAGTTTATGGGAGATTATTATAAGCTCAGGTTTATCAGTTAAGAAATCTTAATTGCTTGATAACTATACACAACTCTCTCCACAGCTCGCACTTTCGGAAGCTTGAAATAGTGTCAGTAATTGCTGCATTTTACTTGGCCAGTTGCACCCTCGGTTACAAGGCCTTACACATGTCGGCTTCGCCTAAGACAGTGCGCGTGTGTCAGAGAAAGCAGGTGGGATTAGAACTGCACTATTTCCTACTAAGGTTTCTACTGTCGCCTACAAAGTCTGTGCTACAACACATACAACTGGATCACAAAAGACATTCTAGACACCACACAGTCATGTTAAAAGTTAACTATCGTGTTGCCTACTTTTGGCCGTCCAGGGTTGCATGCTTGTGGCTTGGACAGAGCTGATTTAGTTGACGAACAGGTGACATTTGAGCTAGGCTGGGATGTTTACACCCCTCCACAGCTGAAGCATACCACTGCCAGGATCGTAAACTTTCAGCTTCAATAAGGGATTAAAGAGACAGAGTTTATAACAAAAGAAGGTGGTACATTTGGCAAAGGGCAGGGCAAAAAGAAGATAACTACTGGAAGAGGGTGGGGGAAACCAGCAGTGGATACCCGTGGGATTTTGCCTCACTCCTGTTTATGTAGGACGAATGATTCCTGCAAACCCTCCTGCAGGCAGCTGGGAGCTGGAGCCATCTGATTGGTTCTCGCTGTATATTTTCACCTGAGCACCTCTCTCTAAATACTTTCTGAGCATTTGATTCCTTTTCGCCCTCCTCTGATAGAATTAGAAATTAAGGGACATGTGTGCATCTGCTGCAGGCGTAGTGATGCCGGTGATGTGAGCACACACACATAAGCGCATATAATCAGGTGTGTGTGTATCTTTTATATATTGAGTAAAAGTTCTTAGGTCACTGCCTCTTATCTCCTTGGCATTCTGTCAGAGGTGGGGGCCTGGTTTTCCTGGATACAACCCTGTGTGGCCCGTCAACCTTTCCTGCTAACTCATTTCTTTTTCCCGTTACTGAATTTAATGTTACACTTTAGGAATACATTATGAACACATTCCACATTGGACATTTGCACCTGTACCTATTACATCTCGATTCTCAGGTGTTCCCATTTCCCTGCCTCTCTAAAATCCCCAAGCCTCTATATACCTGTTTTGTTCCATTTTTAAAAAATGTTGCCATCAATTTTGTTCTTTCCCTTCCCCTACTCCCCCTTTCCTTTTTTTCCTTTGAACATTTTCTTCCTATTTCACAACCCCTATCATACATCGAGGACCTCAATTGCACCTTCGGTTTCAAGCTTTGTTACGTTATCTGACATCTTCTCGGGCCTGGTTTTTCTCTCGAGTTTCACCCTTTCAGTTGCTGAAGTCTAACTGCGAAAGTAAAGGTGGCCTTTAGTGAGATAATTTCCTTAACAGTTTAATGCAATCCTGTTTTATTCTCTGTCCTGTCTGTGGCACACCACTTCTTCTTTCCCTGCTCTGAAACATGTATCCGGCTGCTATGGGGTCAATGGGTAAAAACCCATCTTGGCTTCTTCAAGCTGAGAAGGATCAGGAGAGGCTCAGCAGAGAAGTCTTCAGCAGGGAGGGCTGTCTGACGGGCCGGGGACCTTTAAAGACTGCAGCTTTCGTCTGAGCAATCACGTGAGATTTGGCAGCCTGGAGGCATCAGTAGAGAAACTTTACAGTGCCGAGATGAGTCCCTGGATTGGAAAATAATTCTTGAGGAGATGTCATTGACCCTAGTCTATGTAAACAACGAGAGGTAAAATTTGTCGACAACAGTCTCACTTTAACTTGGTCTAACTTTTCAAACCAGGGACAGATCCTACGCCTCTCTCAGTGCCGGGCGCCATGTTGGCTCCCAGCCTTGCTTGAGCATGTCTTCCCGTGGAAGCAGGGGAGACGTTTTTTCTCTCCGGGAACACTACGTATTGGTTCACTTCGTACCTCTGCGCTTCAACAGTCTCCTCGTTCCAGAGGCTGGGTGACTCACCGCACTGTGGGATCCTGCAGAGAAGTCCTCTCGTGTCCCGCGCCCTTCCTTATTCATGGTGTCACTTTCCAAGGTGTCAGTTAGCCAAGGTCCAGTATTATTAAAAAGAAAAACCTCAGAAATAGTCAAGCTTTAAATAAAATGCTGTTGTGAGTGCCAGAGGAATTCTACCATTTTACTCCACCCTGGAAGTTTGGCAAGGCCAGGCAAGTGCCAGGAAGGGCTTCTTTTAATTGAAAAGGTGAAAATTTTCAACTTATTAAGAAAAGAAATTATATGCTGAACATGTTGACGTCTGCAGTATAGTGTTATACCCAATCACTTCCTGTATCTAATCTCTGAATTAAAGTGGATAATAGAGATGAATTTTCTTAGCACTGCACTCCCATGTCTCAGCTTTTGAAATCTTTCTCTATTTGCTGTTTCGGTCCACATTTCCGGCGGGCAGAACACGTGCAGTCTTCTATGTTTTTCCACGATTTGGTGTGATAGCTGAAAGCCCACAATAGACTAAATTCAAAAACATTCTCAGATCTGTGGTCCCATTCTCAGTCCCCAAACGCTGTTTCAAAAATGTATTTTTTTATTTTTAAGGTTTATCTCATATTCCTCTGCACGATAATTTTTAAAAAATTATCACAGAATATCTCTTCTTCATCAGTGCATGTAGTCTGACCAGAGATATGCACTTTTCCTTTATTAAGGTATGAATTTGCTTTGCTCTTCATATCTAACTACTGTTACTACTATTCTTTATTGTTAATGACTTAAAATGGTTATAAGAGATACAGGCATTATAAATTTGATCTCATCTCTGTGTTGCCCCTATTTCTGACTCCCTTTCTGTGATCAATAGCTGTTTTGGCGACACAGTTTCCTTCAACACTGATAAGCATGTTTTAGAGTGTAATAATCATCAGTAACAGCACAGATTTCACCCGGAGTCAATCCAAACCCAATCACTGTAGTCAACACGACACTAGGTGATTTGATCTCTGTTTATGCCCCCATTTCATCTCCTGTCCCCGTCTGCCTCACTGACTCACCTTTAGCGACCATTTTGGTGATTCTTAAATACAAGAGTTCATTCTTTTTTTCAGAGTCTATTTATCTCCACCAGAGACTCTGGCAGGGAATTTATAATCAGACATTTCAGGATTTCTCTTAAATGTTATCTCCCAAAGAGGCATTTCCTCACAGTCTTTTATAAATTATCTTTCTGGACTTGTTTCTCTACTGCATCTCATTTCAATTTATGCATAGAACTCATCCTTACGTGAGGATTATTCATCTGTTTGTGAACTTGTTTACCTTTTTTTCCTTACTAGAACGTATATTCTAGGAAAGCAAGTGATCTGTCTTTGTCAGTCTATTCTCAGTGTGTCTATCTTGGTGTGATGTTCAAAATGATCAAAAACTCCATTAAAATTAACTTCTAGAGAAGAGATCTATTGTGTAGCATATCTGCAACATCTACATTCTACTAACAGAAAATAAAGTTTTATCAACAAGCTTAGTAGAGATTTACAGTTGGAAATGAAAATTATCTGTATATCTTTCTTTGAAGTCTTTACTTAAAATTAATGAATTATCTTCCTTTTACTATATAGTGGAGCAATAGGTCTAAAATAAGTTTGAGGTCATGGGAAATAAATAATGTGTATATGTTTGTGTTTAGTGCATAGACATTACATATTTAAAGCAGATGTACATGAGCGCATACATGTATGCATTTAGTATGTATATATTTAGTACATATATATTTTATGTTTAGAGTCTATTCATAAAAACTTGTGTTTTGTAAATGGACATACTATAAAGTGTGTATATTCATATAAACTAAATAAAGTTGAGTTTTTGTGCTTTTTATTAGATTCCTACAGATTTGGCTTCTGAGTGATCCACCCATAAGAAAATGAAAACCAAGCAAAATCGACAGTCACAGAACTGTCTGCAGGGTGGCTGCAGTTGAGGATGCTGGCTCTGTGTCAGCGAGCTTTGGGGCTTCCAGTGTTTCAGACTTGGAAGCCCTTTCTAGAATGAAGCCCATTGGCTTGGCCTTTGTAGCAGTACATCAGCCAGACACGGACTGACAGCCACCCTTGGAGGACACGCACATCTCCTTGACTTAATTTCCAGTGACTGAGGTTAACTCCCAGCAGAGAAAACAAGTGAGAGCATTGGCAGCTGATGTTCTTAACAGCAGAGACATGGAGAACGCCAGCTGGGAAGAGGATGGTGTCCGTGAAGATCCATCCTATCCTCTACAGTTTAGACCTCACACCATTGCATCAACAATAGCCTCTCTGTTCTTCCAGACTAAGATATTCCAGGTTTTATTTTATTGTTTTATGTTCAAGAGAAGTAATTAAAATCCACGCTGCTGCCATTAATTTGCAGCTGTTTTGCATCTCCTCAACACAGTCTTACTGCAGCCTCAAGTTTTCCCTCACACTCGATCTTCTCCGCTTGCCCAGTGCAGTGGCTCATGCTCTTGTATCGGAGTTCTTGTAGGAAGTTGAATCATGCCCTTACTGTGTCCCACTGTAGGCACATCCTTCCTCTAAGACTCAAAAATCCAGACCTTGAGCAAGAATGAATAACTCATGTGTGCCACTTGGTCATCTTTGCTTTCATTATTCTTTTCTTAGATTCCTGTATAATGAGAAAAAAAATGTATGCTGCTTCATGATTTGAGGTATATATTTCCTTCTAGAAGATGCCTAATCACCACACTGCTTATCTTAGAATGAGGTTGCAGCTTCATTTTTTTTTTAATAGATTGAGTTTACTGGTATATTTCAGGAGTGCCTTTGATTCCATTGTCTTGGCAGCTTCATTTTAACAGGTGAATTTGATATTCTAATAGGAAAGCAACTACTGTGTGATATAGAAAGTGGTAGAACCAGTACCTCAGTTATTTTTTTCCTTAAAACATTCCCCTTTGCTGTCGACAAGGTCCATTTGTAGAACCTTATGTGGAATGCTGTTGGAGACTTAGTTCTCTATAATTGCTCAAATAGAGGTTCTAAACAAGGTGCTATATAGAAAGACAAACCTGGACCTGGGATAAATGTTGATGCAAGTGATAATAATTTACTGTCATGCTCACTGTTGAACAGGTTCACGCTGATCTCCTGGGAGGACAAACAATTGATCTTCATAGATACTTGACTGAATTTTGATCATCAGAATTAACTAGATTGATCCTGGATAGTAGAACCCTGATTGTTATACTACATAGCACTTCTGTCTGACTTTATTTATACATGTATCAGGTCCATGAAGTGATAGATTATAGAATTTAATAATGTCAAATTACTAGTCATCCTATTATTTGGTGTTCTCTTAGTTGCTTATCATTTCAAGTCATAGAAAACATGAATTAAAAATATTTAACATTCTTGGGGCCAGAGATTTAGCTCAGTGGTTCTGGCTCCTGCCTCGCAAGCACAAGGTCCTGAGTTCGATCCCAGTAACCACATACAACGCTGGGCATGGTGACTCACGCCCACCAGCAATCAATGCCACATACCACAATGCTGGGCGTGGTGACTCACGCCTGTAATCCCAGTACTCGGGAGTGAGAGACAAGAGGATTGCTAGTTCAAAGTTGGCCTTGGCTACATAGTGAGCTCAGGGCCAGCCTGAACTACAAAGTGAGACCCTGTCTCAAAAAAAAAAAAGGAAAAAAAATTACCATTCTCGCCCATGTCTATAATTGCATCTACATGCCTCTTCCTCTCCCTTCATTTTTCTGGGTCTCTGCAGTAATTATTTGTCCTTTAACATTCATAGCAAACTGACCATTGTTCATTACCCATAGATCAATTGCATGTACCAATTTGATTTTTCTTTAGAGTGGGTAAACAATGCACTACACATCACACCACGGTGTGGCTTTTTATACAGTGTAACTTCTCAGAACTTCCCTAGGAAGTACACAGTAAAGCCATATCTACTTATATATTATTCACACTTACTTACCTGCTCTATTATTGGGACAAGCTTCATTTTTTTTAAAGATCTTCCCTTATTTGATGATGCAAAATAAAACAAACACAAAACTTTACAAGAAGCATGGACATGGTGGTGGGAGAAGCTCATGGAGCAGCGACAGTGTTGGGAAAGGTGGCAACCCTAGATGTGGCTTTAGGCTTCTGGCTCTGCTCTTGACTGATAACAGGTCTACTGCTTTGATCATACAATGAGTTGTACTTTTCCATTATTCAACGAGGCCTTTGTCCATTTATCCAATACCAGCTCACGTAGAATTCTCTAGTTACAGGTCATCTAGCAATCCATTGTCAGGTGTTCCATCTGAAGCAGAGTCCACATGTATGAATTGATTTTCAAATACCATACAATTTTCTGTTCCAGAGGGCATGGCCTTGTACTGGATCCATAAAGTGATTTACGATCTCACCGTAAGGTGTACAGATAATATTGCAGTCCAAAAAACACTTTTGTAACATAAAGCTTAACCAGTCATGTGATTCAGGAAGCAGGGCTACTGTACTAAAACGTGGACTGTATTTTTCTACTTTGGACCCTGCACAAAGTTGGGCATCATTGTTTAATATCTTATTCTGTTTTAAGCATTAACCACATGTATGGAATACAATGTCATCAGAACTTGAAAGAATACACAAAATAGTAGGATAAATTCTAGTTGGTGAGCAATGAGAAACATATCTATTTTTCTCTTAGTTTTAAGGGAGGCATTATGCCCAGACTACTTATTGGCTCTCATGTATATTCTATGATTGCTCTGGAAACAAAAATGGCAGAATGAAGTAGTTTCAGAATTTCAGGGGTGCAAGAAGAAGTTCGTGGACAACAAAGCCTGAACTATTAACTATCCAGCTCATTGTGAAAAAGTTAACAGATATTTTCATTGTCTAAAATCATTAAACCCTTTAAGAATTACCAACACAGTGATCCCCAGCGTCCGTGAAGTGTTTATCTTTCAATGTACTAAGAATAGATAGCTTATTTACAATATTAACACAAATGTTACAGCCTAAGACCACGTGCATTTATTATCTCAAAATATCTAGGAGAAAGAAGACTGAGGATAGCAAAGCTGAATGTTCTATAGGCTGTTGGCTGGAAACACAGTCTCATGTACGTCTTTGTGGTTTTGGGAAATATTCCTTTGAAGACTGTCCATTGAAAGAAAGTTTCTTTTTTAATAAATTGACGTTATTGGTAAAATTTAGGAATGCGGTACGATCACGTCTTTTTGTCCTCTGCTTCTGGGGGTTGATCAGGTGCCTTGCCAAGCTCCTACATTTGTCTCTCTCCATAAGCAGTTCACAACTTGACACGTTTTCCCCAAAAACATCAGCAAAGGAGAGGAAACGTCTTCCAGAAGACAAGAACTACAATTTTATGCAACATGATCTTGCATGCATAATTATTTACCATATGTTCGCTTTAGCATACTTTGAGTTAGTAGAAAATCAGTGGATCTAAGCACACTCAAGAGAAGTGCTTATACGGAAACGTACATACTAATGAGCGGATCAGGATGACTATATAGCTCACTAAACCTACTTTCTTTAGCAAATGACAATGAATGATTTCTCCAAGATTTTGCCACTTCTGTATTATTTGGTTTAATTTAAATTAAATCATTACTCTGTTGGGTTATTTTAATACTCTACTGATTAGATAGTCCAGGTAAATTTGTAATACATGATAACAAAAGTTGAAAAAATTAGTGCAGCCTGGAACACTAAGGTGAATGCTTTTTTTTTCCCCATTTCACTGTCCTAGGAATTAATAATTCCGATGTGCTTTCTAAAGGCAATGAAGATGTTTGAACTTTTAATGTTTACATCCTTTTCCCTTTGTCTCCATCCTACTTCAGTCGCTATTTCTGTTTGTAGAAAGAATTAGAATGTGTTACATATGTGTACTAAGTCTCCCAGCTAAGTGGAATCAATATGTACTGCAGTCATATACTCATAAAAATATTTAAAAAGTCAAAAAGCATGGATAAGATATCTTATCTAATGATAAGATCACTGGATACTTAGTAGATACCAGAAAAGATGTTATGTTGCCCTCTATGCCTGACAGGTCAGTTGCAGTAGAGGTGACTCCTAGAATATTTTTTGTAGTACATTATTCTACCTATTTTAAGCTCTACTTTTTTTAAATAGCATTACAATATTCAATTAAATCTAAGTTTTAAAGGGAGCACAACCCATCATTATAGGATGTGCCATTTTCCTCCTCCACTAAGTATGTGTTATTCTTTTTCATGTACTCTCCCGGGGTGTATGAAATTACATATATATCCAATTGGCCTTGCCATGGTTGTAACTAATTCTCCAAATGTC
>PVIC010054297.1:0-11594 GCA_004025085.1 Thryonomys swinderianus | reverse complement strand
TTTTTTTTTCTCTAGTATTACATAAAGCTGGAAGGTCACCCTTGGGTAAAACTGTTTCACTACCAGAGAAGGCTGAAAATTCACACTTTGACATCTTCAGGATTCAAATATAGCAGTAAATAATTACATTATTTTAGTAGCACATCAGCCTCAATAAAGTAGATCTGGCAATATTTGAGGACAAAATAAGGAAACTATATGCCAAGCAGCAGTGCAAAGTGGTTAAGAGGTCCAAAGCTAACAATGGTAGCACATACATGTAAATCCAGGCTATCAGGAGGCTGAGGCCAAAGGTTTGAAAGTTTGAGATCGCTCTGGACAACTTGGCAAGATTCCATCTCAAAAATTTTTAAAAGGTCTGGGAACATAATGTAGTGGTAGAGAGCTTGCCTAGTATGCACAACATCCCAGGTTCAATACCCACTCTGGGAAGGGGTAGGGGGTCGGCTTTAGGATTCTTAACTATTCACTTACAAAGAGTAAAAGCTCTAGTACATTAACTTCTCTGTGCAAACTTGCCATCTACAAAATGGAAGAAAGTGCTCCCATTCCTAAGGACATGAAGATTGGTATATAGTAGTTTATTTAATAACAAACAGTATCAACTCTGTCAAAATTATGAGTTATAGAATACACATAGAATTAAGGGACAGAAAATCTTATACCCTATAAAATACATAAACAAAATTCATATGCTGATTTGTTACTTGAGTCTGCACACTGAACATCCTGTTTACCATTCTTTACCTCCATCACTGAAAAATCCTAGAAAATAGCTTTCTGTCTTACAGTACCCTCATATCAATGATGAAAATTGCAAACACAAAACTGTTTAAGCATAATAAAAAATGAACAATTTCATACAACACAATACTACAAGTAATATAAATAGAACAAACACTAGTAAGTCATGTAAGCTTGTTTCACGAAATTCCAAATGTAGTATTAATAAGTAAACACCTATGTAGCATCTGTGTGCGAAACACTGTGCTTAGGGGCAAGGAAGAAGCTTACGTAAAGGTTCTATGGAAATGAGTACATGAGTAATCCAGCAGACACTAACTTTAACTGGAGAGGAATAACCAAAAAGAAAACACAGCTGCAGTATTCCTTATTCAAAATGCTAGAGATCAGAAGTGGGTTGGCTGATTTTGTTTTGTTTTGTTTTGATTTAATTGGTTTTTGTTTTTGTTTTGTTTCGGGAAGTTATGACCAAAAAAAGGCAGAAGAATGGTTCAACTTTGACATCCCTGATGATTCAGAATTCATGCATCCAGAACACCATACTAGTGCTTTTAACAACGAATAGGATATACCTATATGATATACCTATATAATATACCTATATAAATCTATTTGTAAGTTCAGTCCATACAACTGAGAATTAGCTATTGAACTGACTTGTGTGTACGTGTGTATATATCTTTGATAGCTCCACATATTTATTTTAGTGCTCTGGAACTGAATCCTCGTAATAAATACTAAGAAGTACAGGTAGCATTTCTATTTTACAAACAGAGAAAACCAAACATGGAGAAAACAAAACATTGTTAAGTGCAAATTTGGAATACCTCTTAATTTGTATGCTGTCTTCCCTAAAGATGTGTACTTTAATAGCACTCGTGATTTTATAGATCTCAATTACAACTGAATCCTCTTCTTTCAAGATCAAAAAGTGAAACCATTTTAATTTTTCTTCAGATGCCTAGTCGCCATAATTACTTTAATTCTCTGCTTCTACTATATATTTTTTCAGTGAAGGAATCTAGTGCAAATGCATCATTATTTTGACAAATTAAAACTTTATTATTATGTTTCCAATATCCAGCAAGATGATACTTGATGGAAGTATCTATAATAGTTTTCAAACGACTCTCAGGTCTTTAACCTCAGTTATGACCAAGAGCTTAGAATCCACGTTTAAACTTGATTTAATTAAAAGGAAAAAAAGGCAAATGAGCGCTCCTTAGAGGATTCTAAAAGTGAAAGAATATTTCAAAAATACCAATCAGCAAACACTATGCAGGCAACCAAAGACTAGAATAGGATCAAGACAACCAGTTAGAAAATTATTATCCAAATCATGGGTTCAAACGATTGCAACAAACTTTTTCACAAACTATACCAATGAATCCAACTTTATCAAGCCACACCTGTTTAAAAAACACATTTTGGATGATACATGAACTGCCACAACATTATCAGTGATCCTGACTGGAGACATAATTAGGTTGCTTAACTGGCAACCAGCGATATACCATCCTATTAGAACTCGACAGTTTTGGGAAACAGCCAAAAACTATTCTACCAGACTTTGAAGATTTTCTGATGAGCTTCATTTTAGTCCAATTAATAAGTGTGAGCATACTCTATATTTACAGGACAGATTAATCTCCCCTGGGGCACGCTAATTCAGGGTGAGCACCCTCAGAATCTGCGTGAACAACTGGGTGCAGGTGTTCATGTTACCAATTGGAGAGTTCACTCTTCACCACCCCCATTAACAAATATGGTAAGGCTTTCGTGAATTCCTTTTTTTAAAGGCAAGGTGTATAAGGGACACTGATATGTAAAGCACTTAATACTGTATGTTGAAAAATAATTTGTTCTCCACAATAAGTAGGTCACCAATCTCATTCATCACAAAAAGCTAGTGGCAAGTCAAAGAAACTACATTCCAGGTCTAATATATCACATGTATTCTACTATTTCAGAATGTAATCTTAGAAAGAACTAAAAAAATGAATGTTAACAAACCTGCACAGTAAATCACTTTGTAGGTAGTCAATAAAGAACACACAACAGTTTTTCTAGCTCAGTACCACACACAAGTGGCAAAGATCTGTTCAGCTGTGGTTTTTCATTTTGCATAAAGTAAAAGTCTAACTATGCTACAGTATCTCATAAAAAGATGTTCAAAGAGTAATTATCACCATACTAGTTTGTGATTTACCTTAAATCTGTTTAGAAAATTTCTTTCACATTATTCAGACTTTTTTATTATAAAACACAGAGTCCGCATAAAGAATTTAACATTTAGTTACAACATTCAAGAAGGTGTGATCACAACTGTAATGTTCACTATAGCAATCTTCTTAATTTTTTTGGTGGGTTTTTTTGGTGATGTTGGACACAAACTGAATGCCGCCAACACATTAGGCAAGCGCTCTACACTTAGTTATATCCCTAGCCCAAAGTTCTGGTTTTATTTTTTTAGAGTCTCATTACATTGCTCAAGATGGCCTCAAACTGGGCTGAAGTGATCCGTGGCCTCAGACTCCAGAGTAGCCAGAACTACAGGTATGCACCACTATGTCTGGCTTGACTTTTAAAAACACTTTTTAACTGTCCTAAAACCATGAGAAAAAACTTAAAGTTAATCTGAACAAATACGTCATCCCAAAACCAAACAAACCATATCATTGCCTTAGGGAATGAAATTCAAATCTAAAATGGTCAACTGAGAATAGATCCATTCCTCAAGGAGTATAATGCAGACATACAGTATGCTTGTCAAATGTAATTGCCTACAAGACATTAGCCTACAGCTCACAGAAGCTTCTGCCTTTCTACAAAAAAAACACAAAGTGCTGCAAATGGAAGGCCACACAAAATTAATCGATTGGGATTATCACTGAATGCAACAAATGAACCTAAGTAACTTTTCAACTGAAATAACTCGCTGCGCATTACATCAAATACTGAATGATACCGAAATACGTAACAAGATAATCTATATTTTTAAAGGAAGTTTTCCATTTTATAATTAGAGATTTAAATTAAAACTATTCACCCACATATTTGAGTGAACATCAGAGGCTGTGTATATATATATATATATATATATACATATATATATATATATACACACACACACATATACATATACATATACACATACATATACATATACAAATCTAAGAGGTAAAGTCCTTGCCCAAAGACGCCCGAGGCCTTGCTGGACTCCAGCATGGGGCAAAGGAGTGCCCATATTTGCATGTCAGCGATAATCACATATTATACACTTGTATATTTACAGTGCAACGACGGAAGAAAGGAAATTCTTCCTGACATTATTCCAATGGCTAAATGGCTGGCAACTGGCTCTAACACTCGAACACATTCCCTAAAAACTGCTCCAGTCTATAAACATAGCCTTTAAAACCACTGAATATAACGTGTTTATATTCCTGTCTATAAATAGAATGCCTCAAAAAAAATTTAGTAAATTTGTTTATAATTCCACTGATATGAATAGCCAGTTTCCTGAGCCTGCTGTCTCATACAAACTAAGAACACGAACAGGACGACCACAAGACTGCAACACTGCATTAAGGTGAAAAAACTTTAAAGCATTTAAACCAGATTTCTCAACCTTAGCCCTGGTGACGTTTAACACCAGATAATCCTCTATTATACCAGCGTGCCCTGTGCATCAGAGAACAGGACCATCTCCGACTCTAACCACTAGACGTCACCTCGCCTGGCATGAGACAAGTCTCCGGACTTTGCCAAATGTTTCCCGTGGGGCCAACGGTGGTCTAGGAGTCTAACAACTTAGTACAGTGTTTCAGTTGTCGAGAGCATGTTCTGCAACACCATGGAGTTTCCAAAAAAGAATGAGGGATTCCAAAAGACTGCTTTATATGAAACTTTGCAGGATCCCACAAAGTAATCGAAACCTCGTTCCTGCAGACAGCTGATTCTCCCACATGTGCATGATTAAACACTCTGCTTGCTAATGATGAATCCGGGACAGGCAGGGACAGGAGCCAACAGTGACTAGTTTTATAGTTTCGATGAATTACACCTTTTTTAACCCTTCAGTGGACTAACCATTCCTGCCAGAGTAACCTTTTCTTCGCTAGCTATTTTCCCGGGCGCTGACGCCTTCGACTAAGATGCACTTGATTACCTTCCTGACTGTGCCTCTCCTGACCCTGGGGTCAACTCGCACCCAAGGGTTCGAGACAGGCTCCACTACCCAGGCCGGCCTCTCCTTGCCACCTTCCCTCGGGCCCCGGCTCGGATCCTGGCATCCCCGGGCCAGGTTAGCCCTTGACCCCTGACCCCTGACCCGGCCTGACCCCGCCACCCACCCACCCCCATACCTGAAGTAGTAGACATCGCTCTTGCCGGCACTGAGCCCAGATTTTCGGATCACTTCCTCCTTCTTCCATCCGGGGGGGAGGGCCGGGCAGTCCATCCTCTTCCCGCTCTCCGTGGCCCGGGGTCCCCTGGGCCCCGGCCCCGCGCTCCCCGACGGGAAAGGGACCGGCTCCCGCCGGGGGGCGCCGCCGCCACCGCTGCCGACGCCGCTACCGCCGCCGTCGCCGCCAAGGCCGCCGCCGCCACTCGGGGGACGGCCGCGGCCCCGGCCCCGGCCCCGTCCCCGGCCACGGCCCCGGCCCCGGCCACGGCCACGGCCACAGACGCCGCCGCCCCGGCCCGCCTGCTTCCACCGCCCCCGGCCACGGCCGCCGCCCCGAGCGCCTTCCCTGCGCACGCCGCTCACCGGGGACGGGGCGAGCGCGCTGCCCTGGCCCCCCTGCTCTATGGCGGAGTCGCCGCCAGCGCCGCTGCCGCCCGCCGCGCTCTCCCCCTCCTCCTGCTCCGGGCAGCAGCGGCCTCCCCCCGGGTGCGCGCGCATCCAGCCCCCTCCCCAGCCGGCACTGCGCTTCTTCCGTAACCGAGCCCTTGGAATCCCGGAGACCCGCCCCGCCCGCAGCGCGGCGCGCGGGGGACGCGCGCAAGCATCATAGAGCTGGCGCGCACAGAGCGGCCCTCCCGCCCGGGGCGTGGCCCCAGCCACCGCCTCTCAGGTCCTCCAAGAGTTTGTGGCGGCCATGTTGTCTCCGCCTCCCGGACACGCCCCACGCCCCGCCCGCTCAGCCTGCGGCCGCGCCCTTCCGGCCCCCGCCGCCACGGAGCGCGGAGACCGGAAGCGGGTGGGCCGGAGCTGGCTGGGGCGGTCTGACTGTCAGAGCTAGGTCGGTTAGTGTTTCACTTGGGATTACCCTCCCATGTCTCATATGACCTGTCTTTGCTTCCCAATTAATGAACCATAAACTAAATCTCATTTTACGTTTACCAAATCATCTGTTCACTTAATGGGGTAATACATAGCCAGCCCCCTTCCGTGCTTCTCCAAATCTTCTCAAGAGGCTCAGGTTGAAGGGAATGAAACAAAACGTTCCATTACAGGAAGTTCGGTGTCCTTCAGAGCTTGGCTTCATAGTCGTTCACTAATTCTAGGATTTAGTAAGTCTGGGAGAAGAAGTATTATTGAAGTATTCTCTCCAACTATGGGGTTTACTTTAGATTCTACTTAAATGACTGAATTTACCCGATTTTGTGGGATTTTTTTTCTTAATATAAACTTTCCTGTGTAACAAAAAGCAATGGGCTCGATTTGGTAAATAGCTCCCTTATGTTAAAAGTCCAGCTTAACTGTCTCAGCCTTAGGACTATGAAATTGTCTGGGTCTATCCACTTACTCAGTAATAATTTATTTTTAAATAATAAATTTTAGAGAATTTTAGAATTCTATAAACGCTATCTACATATAGAAATGTGCTATTGAAATTCAGGAGGATATATTATGAAATATTTGAAAGGTATAAAGCTCATTTTAACAGTGGTGATAAACTAGGAGCTACATTCAGGGGTGGAGAGCTGCCCGCGTCAGGTCAAGCCTGACCGTGGCACATACTCTCTTGATCTTAAACCTGGTTTCAGTAAAGAATTTTCAAAAACGCTAAATTTAGTACAACGAAAGATGGTTTATTTGGTGAGAAAAGATGAGAATGAAAGAGGACAGACAGTGATAGTGAGGTAGTAGGGGCTTTCAAGCCGAAAGCCCAAGGAGCTCTCATCTCTGTCTTCTTTCACTGGGCACTGGTGTCTCTCCCGTGTCCCCCAGGTGAGCACGTCTCCACGTCTGATCAGTTACCTTGACCGTCTTTGATCTTAACCTCGGCCTTTCTAGCCACTTGGTTTTCTTGTTCCTTTGTAATGAATATGTGAAGGGGGAGGGCCTATTTGTCAGGCAGTTTATCTAATGACTAGGTAAGGGTACAAGTGTACCCGTGCGTATCTGGTGTAATGCTATGTTGAGATTAAAGTGAGAACATAAATATGGGTGTAGTGCAGAGGTACGTGTGTGGATGTGTGCGTGTGTGCGTGCATGTATAGGCGCTCAAGTCTACATATTAAACAACAGTCTTTCGGCAGCTGCCTATTACTGCCTTTGTGTTCTTTCACATGGGTAAGGGGAGCTGGCTTTCCTGGTAATTGTGTTGCCTGGCGGCAGCCTCTCCCAAACCCAATAAGCCTTTCCCTCTTTTGTTTTTCCAGTTATCCTAACTGCAGAGTCTACCTGTGAGAGCAGGTTTCTCCATTGATCAATGAGGCCCTTATCCTATTTTTCCCTACCTACAATGTCACCTGTCCCTATATAAGGTCTCTTCATACATAGGACCTAAAAGCTGAGCACTATGGTTAATGCATAGAATTAGTTAATAAAACAATCAAAATTTAAAATGATGTGACTTGCCTCAACAGACATTAATTTACACCAATTTATGGTTGGTGCTATATGGCAGCATATCCTGATTTTCACACTTAATTAAAACTACAGGGAGAGCATGAACCAAATTTTGGTAAGAATAGTAGTTGAGGGCCGGAGATTTGGCTCAGTGGTTCCGGCGCCTGCCTCGCAAGCGCAAGGTCCTGAGTTCGATCCCAGTAACCACATAGAATGCTGGGCGTGGTGACTCACGCCCACCAGCAATCAATACCACATTACCACAGTGCTGGGCGTGGTGGCTCACGCCTGGAATCTCAACACTCGGGAGGCAGAGACAGGAGGATTGCTGAGTTCGCGGCGGCTTGCCTGGGCTACATAGTGAGCTCAGGGCGAGCCTGAACTACAAAGCGAGACCCTGTCTCAAAAAAAAAAAAAAAAAGAATAGTAGTTGAGAAAATAGAAAGGAAAAGATACTTTTGGAAAAGTTTACCTTTCTGTGTTGCATTAACAAGGTTACAGAAAAATATATGTGATATAAAAGTATATTTAAGAGAGTAAATAGTAAATTTAAGGTAATTATTTTATTCCAGATTCCATTTTCTAAATCTCAGTAGACATAATTTAATATCCCTTTGTAAACTAAACTAAATTCTCATTTAGGCAATTCAAAAGCTTTCTGGTCACATTTGGATTTTTCTGCTGCAATACCATAGACCAAAGTACAAGGTGGAAACAATGTATTTATTCCCCCATAAAAGAAGAAAACATCTCAATTACAGAAACAATAAGTTCCCTCTGGGACGAGACTGAGACTGTAGAAGTATATGAGAAAACATGCTGAAGTATGTGAGAATATACTTAGAGACGAGCTCCTATATTTTCCATATAATACTGGACTAATAATAAACCCTTTAGAATTCTAGGAAAATGCATCTTATATCCCCCCTCAAAGAAGTGTAGCAAACATTGTAAACTTGTAACCAAGTTTTTAATGGAAAAGATCTTCCAAACTTATTTTACGGAAAGACTGGAAGACAAAACCATGACAGGATTAAAAAAAAAATGACAGGATTCTGTATGAAATCTGGTCCATTCAAGGAACAATAGAGACTTAACCACCCTGCTCTGTTCGCTGTCTCCCAGGTGTAAAGGCAGCTGCTTAAATACCAACTGTCACCCAGAAGACTATCCATTCTCTCCAGTACTTTTCCTTTTGTTTACTAGAGAATGCTGAGATTGCATTGCATAAAATATCAGATTTCAAGAAAAATTGATATTAATATGGATTTTTATTATGAAAAGCACAATGATTAAGAGAATAAAACTTAAAAGACCTATTCTGGGGAAATGACTGCTTGAGATCTGTGTATTTTATTGACAAACATAAACCTACATTTAAATCTTTGAGTGTGGTAAGATAATAAAGGAAGGATTTAAATTTCAAGAAAGCTTTACTTTTTCCGTTGACTATATTTGCCTCAAGTAAGAGCTGGAACATCAATTTTGCTCTTTTACTGAGTCCAAACAATAGTGCGCAGGTTAGAATTTATCAAGACATTACATAGCAATGAGGTCCCAACCAAAAGACCTTTTCCAGCTCTCATTAGCAGCTTTTATGACTCACTGAGTTGGCCCACATACTGGTCACCTAACTGTCAATTCTGCTGGCACACCATGACAAAGGGCCAAGTGACACTTTCAAGTATGTTTAGTATAACTATTTTTTGTGACCTTCTACTTGGAATGACTGCAGAAGAACTTTACATGGGATAATTCAAAATGAAATGAGTTCATTATTGAAAAGAATTTATCATTGGGAAAACAAAAGTTAAGTTTTGAACCACAGGGAATGATTTAACAAGTGTCATACTGTAAAATTTTTGCTAGTTGTAACATTAGTCATAAGTACATGGCTAGGATTAAAGGATGAAGAAATGCTTATTTGATCAAACACCCTAAAAGTAGAAAACGTAGTGCTGCTAGTAGAAAAAAAAGGCGGGTAGGAGCTTGAAGCTCAGATACCACTTAGTATGCTAAACAGTGGTTTTGAACCATAATCCTGGCTGCAAATCCTCAGCCTGCAGGACTCATGATTCCTCAGAACAAGAGCTGGCCACGGGAGCTGCACACAATCTAGAGGAATAGTAACAGAGAATACAACTCACCAGGACAGATTTTGTGCCTTTGATGGCTTGCCCAATGTCTCAGTGTTTCACAAGTGGCAGAACTAAGTCTAGAACCACTTCCTGGCCTCAAATTCAGAGCTTGGTGTGCTTGAAACTGCCCTATTTTCCCCTCCTTTCCTTATCCTCACACTTCTGGCACCTAGAAAAGAAACAGCAAGTCTGTTTCTGCTCCTCCCTCTATCCTAACACCTTTCCCCTTGTTTCCTATCATGTTTTGTGATGGTCTTGCTGTGTAACACAGGATGGCTAGGCACACACAATCCTCCTTCCAGTCTACTGCTGGAATAATAGACCTGCACGGCTACTCTCAGTGGTTCTATCTGGGTGATTCCTCCTTCCCCCTTCCAATTCACCCGTGGGGACTTCCCTTACCTCCCAGTCCCTCATATCTGCACAACACCCCAGGAATGCAAGCCACCTTACCATGAAGCATTTACCATCCATTTATTGTGCTTTACCATAGTTAGTTATTTCTCTTTTGTCCCCCACTAGCCCATTGGGCTAGTCTTTATTGGCCCCATTGCATCCCTAGTAGGTACTTGTGGATCCATGGGAAGATATGTGATGTATAGCACTTCTTGTAAAAATAGCACACTCTCAATATAATGAAATATGCATTTTCTTCTCACTATGACATGAATCATATAATAATAGCAATATGGCTTTTAGTTATAGGAAATTTGGATAGTTTCCATAACTCAGAAGACATTTAGCAACAAATTTCACTTGACATTAATTAAAAATGAGCATTTTAGAAATATGATTATTTCCCCATTATAATGTCTTCTTTAGTCTCTTCTACATCCACCTTATCTTCACCAGGTCCTCAAAGTTTTGTATACATATGTGCATGTGTATGTATATAGATAATAAAAAATAGTCATAAAATGAGACTCTAAGTAACTATTCCTGAATTTAAATATCTGCATCCATTATTATTCAGTTGACTTCAAATAATGAGTATTTCTCATATTCTCTAAAATTACATACAAATATATACTTGAATCTCATTTTGTTTGTTTTACACTTTCCTACAAACTTCCTCGGAGTATTTTCTTTTTGGGTTGGCCAATTTCTAATTTCCCCTTAATTTGTGGTACTTTAAAAAGCACCTCATGTTTGGCCTAAGGATCCTATGCAGAAACACTTTTCTTTTTACCCATTTGGTCTATTCCAAGTTCCCCAATTTTTGTATATTTATATACAGTGATACTCAAGGGGTTATCTTTAAGTATCTGTTGCCTTTATTGTCACTCAGTCTTGTGCACAGCTTGGAAGTTGTCCTCTGACAGCACCTCAGTGACTCAGCAACTTTCTCTGTCATCATCTGTGGCAGACACCCTGATCAGCATAACCCAATGCCCTCTCCCAACTGACTCTCCCTGTCCCATCTCCACCATAAAGATAGGAAATAGAAATACTCTAGAATGCTACTTTAGGGGAGAACAAGGCAAACATGAGAATGTGGGAATGTGAAAGCATTTCTTCTTCATTAGATTTTTTAAAAACCCAAGATAATTGGCAGTACATTCTTTACTTTGTTCCAGATGGAACATGGACGTAATTTCTGCAAACTGTGACATTCATCTTGCAACTATGAAGCAAGAACACAAAGATAAAAGGTCAACACCCTAAAAAGAGCACAGCCAAAAGATGAGGAATTGTGATATTACTGAGTCAATAAACAGTATTAAAACTGTACTTCTCTGCCCTTCCTTTTATATTTTTTATTTTATATTATATTTTATATAGTCTACCACTGAACTACCTCTCCAGTTCTTATTCTATTTTATTTTGAGATCTCCAGCTTTTTTCCTTTTCTTTCTTTCTTTCTTTCTTTCTTTCTTTCTTTCTTTCTTTCTTTCTTTCTTTCTTTCTTT
>PVIC010054296.1:0-11590 GCA_004025085.1 Thryonomys swinderianus | reverse complement strand
AAAAAAAAAAAAAAAAAAAATGTGACTGAGGGGGGCCAGAGGGTTAGCTCAGTGGTTCCGGCGCCTGCCTCGCAAGCGCAAGGTCCTGAGTTCGATCCCCGGTAACCACATATAATGCTGGGCGTGGAGACACACTCACCAACAATCAACACTGCATACCACAGTGCTGGACGTGGTGGCTCACGCCTGTAATCCAAGCACTCGGGAGGCAGAGACAGGAGGATTGCTGAGTTCGCGGCGGTTTGCCTGGGCACCATAGTGAGCTCAGGGCCAGCCTGAACTACAAAGCGAGACCGTGTCTCAAAAAGCAAAAAAAAAAAAAAAAAATGTGACTGAGGGTTGGGAATTTATCTCAGTGGTTCTGGTCTCTGCCTTGCAAGCTCAGGATCCTGAATTTGATCCCCAGTACCACATACCACAATGCCATTTAGGATGATGCTAGCTCTTGGTTTCTCATAAATAGCTTTTATTAGGTTGAGTAAATTAACTACATAGTCACTAAACATTATTTAGTTAAAAAGAAGTATTTTTCATAACAATATTTCCTCATTGAAAAAATACTATGAAGATTTGCATTCTTGTACCAAAGATATATTCCATATCTTTTATACTGATAATAAACATTTCATGGACCATCTGTTGTGACTAACATTGAGCTACAGCAAGTAATAGCAAACTAAGGCCTGTGGACCAATTCTGACCTACTTTCTGCTTTTGTAAAGACAGTTTTACTAGAACCCAGTCAGACCCATTTGTTTTTTGCTTGTCAGTGGCAGCCATGTTGCAACAAAGCCAAAGTTGAGTACTTTCCACAGAAACCATTTGGTTCATAAAGGTTAAGTATTTACCAGCTGGCCCTTTATAGAAATAGTATGTGCTGGGGCCGGAGATTTAGCTCAGTGGTTCCAGAGCCTGCCTGGCAAGCACAAGGTCTGTGGTTGATCCCTAGTAACCACATACAATATTACTGGTTGTGGTGGCTCATGCCTGTAATCTCAGCACTCAGGAGGCAGAGGCAGGAGGATTGCTGTGAGTTTGGGGCTAGCCTGGGCTACATAGTTAGCTCAGGGCTAGACTGAACTACAAAGCAATACCCTGTATCAAAGAAAAAAAAAGAGATGATTCTACACATCATGATGTAGAGCACACTTTGTCTGGTGTCATTTGAAAAGGAGCTTTTTGACTCGCCCAGTGGCTTTGTGATGGTGACACCTGGCAGTATCTTATTGCTTGAAGTGTTCTCTGTCCACTTGTACCTCAGAGGCAACTAGTTTACCTGAGTGTCATACATATTGTCTTTGGAAATCCAGCTGTCCTGCCTTCTACTTAGATGCAAAGAATCCAGGATTTTGCTTTTACTGGCAGTTTTCATCCTGTTGAACTAATCTTGTTTACTTCTGAAAGTCTTGCTGCATTGTTAGTTATCAGATGAGGTGTGCCTTCCTTTCAGGGGATAGTTAGCCTGCATCTATCTTGAAAGCTGCTTGTGAAGGAGATGTGAGGTCATTAGCAATCTTCATAGATAAAAAGTGAATTGGCTCACAAAACTGTCTAGAGAGTATAGATGGACTGATTGATGTCACACTCAAGGTAGTTGTGAAGACTGTCCTCAGCTGGTGGACATGGTTTTCAATGACTTGGTTAAACATCTGAGACTATATAGGTTTACATAATTGAGAGTTAAGAGTTCTTAGTCAGGCATAGTGGTGGTACAGCACTGGAGAGGCTGAGGCAGTGAGTTTGAGACCAGCCTGAACTACAGAGTGAGATCAGAAAGGGGTGGGGGGAGAAGGAGGAAAAACAAGCAAGATATAGACTAAAACAATCAGAGGGAGATGAAGTTTATTAGAAGTAAATATAATTCCAACATTGAGATTCCCAGAATTGTTTAAGCAAAGATGAACTTGATGTTTTAAAAGGACAAAACAGTGTTCAAGGTCTAGGTAAACCAAGCTAGGTATATAATCCAGTATTGTATAGTATAGTAGACTATTTTAAGTAATCTGATTTTTTTTTTTTTTTGGAGACAGGGTCATGCTTTGTAGTTCAGGCTGTCCCTGAGCTCACTATGTAGCCCAGGCAAGCCTTGAACTCAGCAATCCTCCTGTCTCTGCCTCCTGAGTGCTGGGATTACAGGTGTGAGCCACCACACCCGGCACTGTGGTATGTGGTATTGATGGTTGATGAGCATGAGTCACCACGCCCAGCATTGTATGTGGTTACTGGGATCCAATTCAGGACCTTGCACTTGCGCTTGCGAGGCAGGCGCTGGAACCACTGGGCTAAATCTCCGGCCTGTAATCTGATTATTTTTATAAAACATGTCTTAAACTGGTGATACTAATTACGCTGAATTGTGGTTGGACATATTAGGAACCTTCTGGTTTATTTTGGATTTTATGTTTTTAGAAGGCTGTAGAGAAAAATGAAGTCTTTAAAAGGTAATTTTTCCCAGCCATCGCAAGGGCATTTGAAGGCTGGTGGAAGATATTTCACACTTGGTTGATAATTATATTGGCTGTCTCCAGCCACCTTTCAGACAACATAAGCCTGGTTTCACAAAGATGTGTATTGGAAAGGATGATGGTTTCCATTTACAGGTCAGCTGCCTTTTGCCAAATGTGTATATTATCTATACCCCTCTTTCCAGTTCTTTGAAATAGGTTGTATTTCTCTCATTTATAGTTTAAAAACTAGGTAATCAGATTAATTTGTACACTTATGCTGCTAATGAAGAGTAGAACAAGGGTTGAAAGTTGGGCTATTTCCTATATTTAGTACCCCTCTGGCATGAGCATGGGGTGAGGCCTATAGTGTTGAGACTTAAGCATACTGCTTCCTGAGAAGCTCTGTGAAAGTCCAAATTAATGCTGTATAGTATTATTAGCCAACCTGGATCTGCAGAACACTTGCAGTTTTCCAGGCTCTTCACCATGTAATTTATTTCTCTCTTTCTCTCCCCTCTTTTTAGCATTTTTTTTTTTTGAGACAGGGTCTCACTTTGTAGTTCAGTCTGCCCTGAGCTCACTATTGGAGCCCATACAAGCCTTGAACTCAGCAATCCTGCCTCTGCCTCCTGAGTGCTGGGATTATAGGTGTGAACCGCCACACCAGCATTGTGGTGTGTTATGTTACAACTCAGTGATGTAGTAACCATTATTATTTCCATCATGCATATGAAGAAACTGAGGCAAAAGGAGAAAATAGATTAGAAATGGATCATCTAGCTGCAAAGCCCACACTACTAGCCATTGTGCTGTATTTTCCTAATGCAGATAGCCTAAGAAGGGTGTGGAGTTTTTAGAATGGCAATTCTTCCTGTAATTTGGTTCACTTCCTCATTTTCAACTCTTAAATTTTCTTTTTTTTTTTTTTGAGACAGGGTCTCACTTTGTAGTCCAGGCTGGTCCTCAGCTCACTATGTAGCCCAGGCAAGCCTGGAACTCAGCAATCCGCCTGTCTCTGCCTCCCAAGTGCTGGGATGAGAGGCATGAGCCACCACGCCCGGCATTGTGGTATGTGGTATTGATTGCTGGTGGGTGTGAGTTACCACACCCAGCATTGTATGTGGTTACTGGGATTGAACCCAGGACCTTGTGCTTTCGAGGCAGGCACCGGAACCACTGAGCTAAATCTCCGGCCCTTAAATTTTTTTTTAAATTAAAAAAATGTTTGTATTTTGGTGTTCTAATTTTGAGCTGTAAATAAGTTTATCATAAATCAAGACTTCCAAGAAAGCCATTGTTCACTGGAATTGCAATACCTAGGCTTAACACCGTCCCCTTCAGATAGTCTCAGGCAGTGTTGATATATCTTGACTTTGAACCTTAATTTTGTTCTTGAAGTTGTAAGTGGAATTGCTTGCATTAAGCTTTTGAAAGTCTGTTTGCCTTATAGAAACATACGTAGCATGTGGAACATGATATTTAGTCTGTTTCTCTTAACTTTTTTAACAACAAAAATGTCAGATTTATATCGTTCAACCATAAAGACACAAGACATTCCAGAGTAATCATTTGGTTTTAAGAAAGAATCGTAGGATGTACAGTATTAGAAATTTAAGGTCTAAATTTTTTAAATTAAAGTTTTATTAGTACATGTTTTGTAATACATGATTTTGTATTCATTATTGGAAATTGGAACGTGTATTTGAAGTTGTTTTCCCAGCAGACATGCTTTTCTTGTACAATTATTTATCTGAGAAGTTAAGTATTCCATCTCACTTCATGTTAATTTTTTCTTTTTATTTTTTTCCACGTGGCTAATTCAGAACTTGTCCCCCTGCCCTTTCTTTTTCCTTCTGTACTAGAAATTAAACCCAGGACTACACATATTAGACAAGTCCTTGCCCTGGAGCTATCCACCAACCCTAGGTTCTTTGTATCTTGTTATATATAGAAAATGCTTTTTTTTTTTTTTTTAATGAGACATGGTCTCACTTTAGTTCAGTCTGGCCCTGACTTCACTACGTTATCTCAGGCTAGCATTGAACTCACTGCAATCCTCCTACCTCTCCCTCCTCAGGGTTGGGATTTACAGGCATGAGCCACCACACTCGGCACTTTGGTATGTGGTACTATAATTGGTTCATTTCCTCATTTTCAACTCTTAAATTTTCTTTTAAAATTAAAAGTTAAATTAAAATTAAAAAAGAAATATTGCTAGTGGGCCTGATTCTTCAGGACACCCATTATTGTTTTATGTGGTTACCAGGGTTAAACGAGGTACCTTGTGCTTACTTAGGTATGCACCAGAACCAGCTAAATCTTTGGCCCCCTAGAAAATGATTTTAAGGCATTATGTTTTGGAAGGTGTATGTGTGTGTGCATATAATTTTTTTTATATATTTAAATTATTTAACATAACCTTGTTCATCAAACCTTATTTTGAAGCATAGAGACTATTTACATTAAATTTAGGGAATTTTTTTTTTTGTTTTTTTGTTTTTTCTGAGACAGGGTCTCGCTTTGTAGTCCAGGCTGCCCTGAGCTCACTGTGTAGCCCAAGCAAGCCTCGAATTCATCAATCCTCCTGCCTCTGCCTCCTGAGTGCTAGGATTACAGGCGTGAGTCACCACGCCTAGCATTGTTGTCTGTGGTTACCGGGATCGAACTCAGGACCTTGTGCTTGTGAGGTAGGTGCCAGTACCACTGAGCTAAATCTCTGGCCCTTTTTTTTTTTTTTTTTTTTTTTTTTTTTTTTTTTTTTTTTTTTTTTTTGAGACAGGGTCTCGCTTTGTAGTTCAGGCTGGCTCTGAGCTCACTATATAGTCCAGGCAAGCCCCGAACTCAGCAGTCCTCCTGTCTCTGCCTCCCCAGTGCTGGGATGACGGGCGTGAGCCACCAAGCCCAGCTTTTTGTTTTGTTTTTTGAGACAGCATCTTCTTATGTAGTTCAGGCTGACCTCAGACTTGTTAGGTAGTTTAGGCTAGCCTGAATCTCAGATAATCCTCTTGCCTCAGCCTCCCGAATGTTAGGATTATAGGAATGTGCCACCACACCTGGCAGAATTTAGGGATTTTTAAACTTTTATCTACTTAATAAAACTTTATTAGGTTTCTGTCATAGTTGCAAAATACCTGAGAGACATCAAACTAAAGGAGGAAAGGTTTGTTTTGGGTTAGAATTTGGTTTTGGGTTTGTTTGTTTTCTTGGTGGTATCAGGGGTCAAACTCTGACCCTTACGTTTCTAAGGTAGTCATGGTACCACTTGAGCTAAATCCTCAGCCCTGAATTTGTCTTCTTTTTTTGTGAAACAGGGTCTCTCACTGCAGTTCAGTTTGGCCTCAAATTTAGGATGATTCTCCTGTCTCAAGCTCTTGAGTGTGCCATTGTGCTTTGCTTAATGGCTTTGGTCTATGATCATTTGGCCCCATTGTTGGGCCTGTGGCAAGGTAGGGAGCGTGATAGAGCAAAACTCTTGTCATGGTAGTGGAGGTGGGGGTGAGGACAGGGAGCAGAAAGAAAAGGAGAGCAGAATGGAAATGGAGAAAGGAGAGAAAGGGGTCTGGGACAAGGTATACCCTTCATCAGGGGCATGTTCTTAATGAATTACTTCCAGTGAGGTTCTACTCCTAAAATTTCCACCACCTCTCAAAAGCCCATGAAATCGTCAATCCCTAAATTATGATCCAGTTATTTCTCAAAAGTCCCATGTCTAGACATGGATGCATTTGGGATCAGGCTTTTATCACATGAGCTTTTGGGGGATATTTAAGAGTCAAATCATGACAGAGTCTGTGATAGAAAATAAGAAACAAAACAGGTCCACCATGGACCTGTCCTTGAAGAGAGTGATAACCTCTTAAGACTTTCAGGCAAGCCTTTCAGGGAGCATTCCAAAAGAAAGCACAATTATCATAGGAGACAACAACTCCATGGGTGTTGTTATACCTGAGGCCATCTAGTTTAGTGATGATGAAGCTTGTAGATGTTTCATTGACACAACCTGCTGTGGCACGTGTGCCATAGGTTCGCTGCCACTGTTCTAGTTGATCAAGATGTTGGAGCAGAACTAATCCTGTGTAGCCCTGTGCTGATATAGTTTGTGCCTTAATCTTTTTTTTTTTTTGAAACAGGGTCTCGCTTTGTAGTTCAGGCTAGCTCTGAGCTCACTATGTAGCCCAGGCAAGCCTCGAACTCAGCAGTCCTTCTGTCTCTGCCTCCCAAGTGCTGGGATTACAGCGTGAGCCACCACACCCGGTACTGTGGTATGTGGTGCTGATTGCTGGTTGATTGCTGGTGGGCGTGAGTCTCCACGCCCAGCATTACATGTGGTTACCGGGATTGAACTCATGACCTTGCTCTTGAGAGGCAGGCGCTGGAACCACTGAGCTAACCCTCTGGCCCTGTGCCTTAATCTTTAAAGAAAAACAAAACAAAACAAAACCCAGGTATGATAATGCAGACCTGTAATCTCAACTCTTGGGGGCTAAGGCAGGAGGATCACTGTAAGTTCAAGAACAGTCTGGGCTACATGGTGTGTTTAATGCCAGTTTCAACTGTATAGTGTGATCCTATCTCAAAAAGTCAAAAAGTAAAATTAAAAGAGTAGAAAAAGGGCCAGGGTCCTGTAGCTTAGTAACACAGCACCTGCCTGGCAAGCACAAGTTTGATCCCTGTACTAGGTGTATGTATATGTGTGTGTGTGTGTGTGTGTTTGGGGTGTAATAGAGAAATTTATCAAGTAAGGACATACCCAGTCATGTCTGTAATCCTAGCACTTGGGAGTTTGGGTCAGCCTGGGCTTACTGTTAAGACCCTGTCTTTAGGAAAAAGAGAAACGAGAATTTCTGTACATGAGTAAATTTTATACAGTGTGTTTCTATTGTAAGGTAAGAGTCAAAAAGCTTTAAAAATGAAAAGTTTATAAAGTAAAAGGAGTTTTAAAAACATTTTTTTCATTGGAGTGAGGTGGCTGGGAAGGGAGACTTCAGTGAGCAGTGTGGCACACACGAACATCCTGTGATGGCTTTACTTTTAGTTACTAGTGCATGGTGCACTATTGCCTTCTGTTTATTTGGTTTTTGAAAACTGACTTCTTTGTTTCTTTACATTTGATCATTATATCCTCCAAGTTTTCCTCACATCCTCTAGCTCCATTCATTTGGTTGCTTTGTTTTGTTTTTCCTTGCAGTTTCTGCATTCTTTTGACCAAGTAAAGCACATGCTAAAACAAAGTATGTGGTCAGCTTTCCAAGACTCAATATTAAAAATGTTGGAACATTGTGCTCTCTTGCAAACACTGTTGTGAAATTATTTAGGTTTCACAAAGAGATCCTTTGGAATGGTCCCTAGTTCTGCCCCTCCAGGGTGGTGGGTAATATGAATTTGGTCCAACCGAGGAGCAACAAATGCTGGTTTCAATTCCTGATTTTCTGGTAGAATGTTCTCCTGTTCTTCTCTCAAAGTCTGTGAAATCTTGAGAATTTCTAAGGCTATTTAAAATAAACATATTGACCTCTTCTTTATAAAGATGTATATATCATAGTTGTTTACCTGAAGTTGTATTTATTGTTTCCAAACAATAATTTGGGGAAGTATTGGCAGTCTGCTTCATTTCTCTGGCTATATATGCCATTCTTTCAGTTTCCATTGCTGTATATTAATGCACATTTTGTAATACTGGGATAAACATGAGAAATCTTTGCTTTTTTTTCTCCCCCAGTACCAAATACTTTTAAGAAAACAGAGGATTTTGTGACATCTAATGCACCAGCTGTCGACCTGGACCACAAATTTAGATGCAAGGTTGTGGACTGTTTAAAACTTTTCCGCAAAGCTAAACTGCTTCACTATCACATGAAGTATTTTCATGGGATGGAGAAGTCACCGGAGCCAGAGGAAAACCCAGGGAAGAGGCATGTCCAAACAAGGGGCTCTTCAGCTTCTGACAAGACCAGCCAGGAGAGTTTGACTAGGAAGCGGGTCTCTGCAAGTTCCCCGAGTAAGTATCTTTGTTCTGCATTGTCATTGAGGGCTCTGCTGCTTAGTCATAGTACTTGTGTCTCTGACACAGAAAGATTGTTCTAGTTCAGTTGAATTCTGTTAGACTGAAAATGTTAGAAGTTCTATCGTGGAGTTACGGCCCTTACGGGGAAAGAGGACTACCTAACTCTCAGTCTTATCTCTGCTTCTTGCTGGCAAAATTACCTAGCTGTTGAAGACTCTGGTGCTTTCAGGATGAGTGGGAACAATTGAGCAAGGAGGCTCCTTTAGGAGTCACCGGGAGAACTTGTGCCCAGAACAGCATAGGTGCTGTGTTCTGCCCTCCCAAACCTTTGCCCCATCCTGGGCAGCAGAACAAAAACACAAAACAGCTGGGGCCGGAGATTTAGCTCAGTGGTTCCTGCGCCTGCCTCGCAAGCCCAAGGCCCTGAGTTCCATCCCGGTAACCACATACAATGCTGGGCGTGGTGACTGAAGCCCACCAGCAATCAATACCACATACCACAGTGCTGGAGCCTGCCAGACAAAACAACGGGGTGTGGCTGAGAAAAGAAAGAAGACATAATAATAGGATCGGGAGGACCTCTCAGTCAATGCTGAGCAGGCCCCAAGTTTATTTTTTAGTGCTCTTTTATAGTATTTTTAGCTAGAGTGCCCGCGTGTGAATCATTACAATTAGTAAGGTAAATAGTAGTAAAAAAAATCAACAGTTAACACAACCTTAATTCACAGGTGCTGTAGAGATAAACTTGTCTACCAGGGAACATCTAATAATCTACAGAATGTGCTCTCCCTATTCCTAAAACTTTTTCCCAAAAACTTTTTCCCAAAAAAAAGAAAAAAAAACCTGGGGCGGAAAGAAAGATCTAAACTCACCAAAAATACAAAAATGGCTATCCAATATAAATTTGAGGCCAACCTGAACTACATAGCAAGACCTTGTCTCAAAAAACTAAAATGATTAAAGCAAAATTATATATATATGATAGTTCAGAGCGAATGGAGGCATATCATGATGCATATTTCCAATTGCTTCTCAGAGTATCTGTTCTAGTTGGTAGTCTCCCACCAAGAGGTTGTTAATATTATTAGCTTGTAAATGTTCCTTCCTGGTACTGGATATTGACCTGGGGCCTCATAAATACTAGGCAAGTACTATATCCCTGTTCCTCTTTTTAATTTTAAATTTGAGATAGCTTCTTGTGTTCTGGCTGGCTTTGAATTTGTAATCCAACTCCATCGTCTCCCAAATAGCCAGGATTCCAGGCTCATGCTTTAAACCCTGACAATATTATCGATTTTTTTTTTTTTTTTGAGACAGGGGCTCACTTTGTAGTTCAGTCTGGCTCTGAGCTCACTGTGTAGCCCAGGCAAACCTCAAACTCATCAGTCCTCTTGCCTCTGCCTCCCGAGTGGCTGGGATTATAGGTGAGTTACTATGCCTGGCATTGTGGTGTATAGTACTGATTGCTTGTGGTTGTGAGTCACCATGCCTGGCAATGTGGTGTGTGGTACCAGGGATCGAACTCTGGATCTTGTGCTTACAATGCAGATTCCAGTATCACTGAGCTAAATCCCTGGCCCAATGTATTTATTTATTTTTTAGACCAAGTCTCACTATGTACTTCAGACTGGCTTTTATTCACTAAGTTGCATAGGTTGGCCTCAAGCTCATGATAATTCTTCTGCCTCTGTCTTCTGAGTGATGAATTACAGGTGTATACCACCACACCTGGCAATATCAAATTTTAAATAATTGCTAATTTGATAGGCGAAAATTTTTTTTTTTTTTTTTGAGGCAGGGTCTCGCTTTGTAGTTCAGGCTGGTCCTGAGCTCACTGTGTAGCCCAGGCAAGCCTCAAACTCAGCAATCTTCCTGCTTCTGCCTCCCAAGTGCTGGGATGACAGGCATGAGCCACCATGCCTGGCACTGTGGTATGTGGTATTGATAGTTGGTGGGCTTGAGTCACCACGCCCAGCATTGTATGTGGTTACCAGGGATCGAACTCAGGACCTTGCACTTGTGAGGCAGGCGCTGGAACCACTGAGCTAATTCTCTGGCCCCAGGTGAATTTTTTTTTCTTTTGGTGGTATCAGGGATCGAACTTGGCCTGGCCATGAGGTAGGCAAGGTAGGCATGGTGCTTCTGAGCTAAATGCCTGGCCCCAGAAAAATATTTTGTTAGAAAAACATTTTATTCTGCCAGGTGTGGTGGCTCACGCCTGTAATCCCAGCACTCGGGAGGCAGAGACAGGAGGATTGCTGAGTTCAAGGCTTGCCTGGGCTACATAGTGAGCTCAGAGCCGGCCTGAACTACAAAGCGAGGCCCTGTCTCAAAAAAAAAAAATTGTAAAAACATTTTATTCATACTTTTTTTTTTTTTTTTGAGACAGAGTCTTGCTTTGTAGTTCAGGCTGGCCCTGAGTTTATGTAGCCCAGACCAGCCTTGAACTCAGCAATCCTCCTGCCTCTGCCTCTCAAATGCTGGGATTATAGTGCTGGGTTTATAGTCGTGAGCCACCACACTGGCACTGTGGTGTGAGGTACTGATTGCTGGTGGGCGTGAGTCACCATGCCCAGTATTGTGGTATGTGGTTACTGGGGTTCAAACCAGGGACCTTGCACTTGCTAGGCAGTTGCTGGACCCACTGAGCTCAATCTCTGGACCTTATTCATACTTTGGATACACATAATAACATCCATCAGAGGAAATTTGTATCAGTACATGATAATCTTTTTTTCCCCTTTACTTATGCATTATTGTGAATCTACTCAGTATTTCTTTTTTCAAAACATTTATTGAAACATTTTAGATATGCATAATGATAACATTTTCATCATAAGGAATTTGTACCAGTTCATAATATATGTTCTTTATTTTTTTTTGAGACAGGATCTTGCTTTGTAGTTCAGCCTAGCCCTGAGCTCACTAACCCAGGCTAGCCTTGAACTCACAGCAATCCTCCTGCCTCTGCCTTGAGTGCTGGGATTACAGGTGTGAGCCACCACACCTGGGATTATGGTAACTGGTTACCAGGGATCCAACTCTGGACCTTGCCCTTGCAATTGGGACACTGGAACTACTGAGCTGAATCCCCAGCCCCTATATGTTCTTTTTTTTTTTTTTTTTTTTTTTTTTTTTT
>PVIC010054295.1:0-11593 GCA_004025085.1 Thryonomys swinderianus | reverse complement strand
AGGGCCAGAAATTTAGCTCTGTGGTTCCAGTGCCTGCCTAGCAAGCACAAGATCCCTGGTTGGATCCCAGTTACCACATACAACAATACTGGGGGTGGTGGTTCATGCCTGTAATCCCAGCACTCAGGACGCAGAGGCAGGAGGATTGCTGAGTTTGAGGTTTGCCTGGGCTACATAGTGAGCTCAAGGCCAGCCTGAATAAGAAAGCAAGACTTTGTCTCAAAAAAAAAAAAAAAAAAAAAAATTTTAGCCAAGTAGAGAAGTACATGCTTGTAATCTTAGCACTCTGGGAGGCTGAAGTGAGAGGATTAGAAGTTCAAGTTCAAGCCCATTTTATGCAGTTTAGGGAGTTAATAAGACCCTGTGTGAAAATAAAAATTTTAAGCAAGCGGGACTAGGAAATAGCACAGAAGCCTTGGGTTCAGTCCCTGGCACCACAAAAAAGATTTTTTTTTTTCATGCACCTCAGGAACCATATTTACTCTGAATAAAAAGCATGCTGTGCAGTAGGTACTAGCATTGTCACCATTCCTGGCCCTTAGGTTAGGAAAATGAAATACAAAAAGAATATTTTAAGGATCATATCCAGGTACTCTGATTGTTATAGGGTACGCTTCTAGTTTTGCATGGTACATGGAAAAGAGATAAATGCCTAATTTAGTCTCACTGAAATTTTTGTTTTATTTGCATCGTGGGGGATCAGACCTAGGGCTTTGCACGTAATAGGCAATACTACCACTGAGCTACGTCTCCAATCCCCCCCAAAAAACAATCTTAACATGTTTCTATTCTGATATTTAAATTAGACTAGATTCTAGGGAAATAAAACATTCCTTGTGGAATAACACTGGCTAAAGACTGTAACATACCAGTTGCAACATTGGGTTACTTCTGAGGTGCATAGCAGAGTACTGATTGCTGAGTTCGAGGCTTGCCTACAACTGAAGTGGCACTCAGCCAGCACCCTACAGTACATCTCCAGTAGAGTCTGTAAAGTTGGCGGAGGTGACTAAACAGGACAAAGCAGGGTCAAAGGAAATGTTCCAAGGGACACAAAGGCTCTTTAGCACTAACCCCAGAGACGGAGAAACTGATGTGTCACCTAGAAAAGGATTCATAATGATACTATTAAGAAAGCTCAGCTAGATAGAATATAGCCAGACAATTCAACAGAAGTAGGAAAATCATTTATGAGCTGAATGAGAAATTCAGCAGAAATACAAACCAAAATTAGAAGGAAAGAAATATCAATACAGATAAATAGAAACTAAAAAGACTATATAAAAGATCAGAAGAGTTAAATTGTTGGATATATGTTTAGGTAGATTAACCAGAGAAAAGAGTAAGAAGATCCAGACATAAACAGTGTGTGCTGATAAATTGGAAAACCTAGAAAAAGATACATGTGGGGCCGGAGATTTAGCTCAGTGGTTCTGGCACCTGCCTCGCAAGCGCAAGGTCCTAAGTTCGATCCTGGTAACCACATACAGTGCTGGGCATGGAGACTCACGCCCACCAGCAATCAGTACCACGCACCACAGAGCCGGGCGTGGTGGCTCACGCCTGTCATCCCAACACTCTGGAGGCAGAGGCAGGAGGACTGCTGAGTTCCAGGCTTGTCTGGGCTACATAGTGAGCTTAGGGCCAGCCCAAACTACAAAGCGAGACCCTGTCTCACAAAAAAAAAAAAAAAGATAGATACATGTGTGAATACATACATTTTCCAAGATTAACCATGAAGGCACAGAAAATGTAAACAACTCAGTAGTGAATGTTAAAGTATCTCAGCCATTAGAATGGCTGCCATCAAAAGACAAATGGCAAATGCTGGCAAGGGTACAAGAAAGGGAAGCTCTTATCCCTGTTGGTGGGGATGTAGATTAGATTAGCACAGCCACTGAGGGAACTGGAGGTTCCTCAAGGAGGGGGAGCTGCTGTGCCCGAGTTGAGCCTTTGCTAGGTGTGTTCCCTTGGGAAGTGGGGTCAGTGGGTGTCACACATGCCATTCTCAGGGGCCGTCTTCTAGAGTCAGTCTAGGTGGACATCAATGGGTGCGTGTACAAAGAAAATGTTGTGTACGGTGGAATTTTACTTGGCCATAGAAAAGAGTAAGCCCTGTCATCTGTAAAATCTTGGCCAGAGCTGGAGAATGTTGTCTTGGTGAAAGTCAGCCAGGTACAGCAAGCAGGTGCTACATTTCTGCTTGTGTGTGAAGACTAATGGGACAGAGTTCATGGAGGTGGCAGAGTTCAGGGATGTGGAAAAGGGCGGAGCCGGCCAGTTGGAGAAGATGCTGCAGTGCAGTGAAATGGGAGAGTAACAGGTTCCTAGCTGTCTACTTGGTGTGAAGCGGGAGGAGAGGGTTTGGAAGGTGCGGGTGCAGGGAGTGGATGCTGGGGGAGATAAATCCTGGTGGAATTTTATGTTGGGTGCACATGTCAGGTGGTCACACGGCACCACATGAACATACACAGTTATTACATGTCCGTTTAAAAAAATGTGGAAGGGAGTTCTTGGGCCGGGGATTTAGCTCAAGCGGTACTGAACCTGCCTTGGAAGCACAAGGGCCTGAGTTCAATCCCCAGTACCACCCAAAAAAAAGAAAAAAAATGGAAGGGAGTTCTTGAGAGTCTCTATCTGTCAGCATCATCTAGCACTGAGCTCCCAAACTCACTGCCTGTATTATTTATGTTTCTCACTTCTTCATTGTACTCCTTGGGCAATGCATTTACTCTCATTCCTTTCGTGTGTAATGTGTTCATGGCCATTCCCTTTACCCATTTATCACCCCCTTTAACACACTGCAGTCACCATCCTGTTGCTGGAGTCCTTCCGTGATCTTCCAGACTTGGTGTTTTCCTAGTGCTACTTCCTTTCTCCAGCGCGCTCACTTCCTCTTCAAGACAGCCACAACGCCTGCTCTCCTTCTCCTCCCTGTGTTGCCTTGACCTGCGTCCTCAGCCTCCCTCCTTTCAGACAGGGTCTCCCTAGATTGCTGAGCTGCCCGAAGCAGGCTTGCACCGGGGGACCGCCTGCCCGAGGCCTCTGGAGTGCTGGGGTAGCGGGTGCGTGCACCATGTCCAGCGGATTTTACCAGATTTTTATTGTTCCTCCGGACCTTGCATCGTTTCCTTCCTACTCAGCTGCAGTTTCATGATTAATCATTAAAGTCACTGTCTTGCTTTTACTTTTAAATCCTTTTCTCTCTCCTACACTCTTCTTTGGGAAAACGAAATCTGTCTTTACCTGTTCATGTCCAGCCAGGTGGGGGCGTTATAGAAGAGCAGGGCGAACACGCTCCCAGGTCTTGCTCCTGCTCGGTTCGCCTGCGGCGGGTCCGTGACGCTGCCCACAGTCACGTCGTACTTCTCTAGTGTCTTCTCTGGCACTGACGTTGGCTTCTCATGCTGTGAAGCTTCTAGGACCTGCCTTCTTCACGTTAGTCACTTTCGGCTGACAGCCTTTTTACTTTACTGGGAAAAGTGAAGCAACTAGAAAATGCTCTGTATGTGTCCATGCTCACTCCCAGCCACACCTGTGCGCCTGCGTCCCAGCTGAGGCGGCCCTTGTGCTTACCACGTTCTGTCTCTGGGTGCTGGGGATATTGCTCAGTGGTTCTTTGCTCTACTGCATCATTAACTTTTCATTCTCTACTTGGTTCCTTCCCATCAGCATTACAAAAGTTTTTCTTTTAAAAAGACCTTTAGCCCACTTGCCTCCTCTCCAGTGTATCTGTCTTTGAAGAAGAGGACTTGAAAGAATTGCCTCTACTTACCTCCATTTCTCTTTAAAATGTACTCTAGGGAAAAGGAGTCCATGCTTTCACCCCAACTTTGCAGTCTCCAGAGACCTCCTTGTGGTTAAATCCTGCGGTTGATATTTCTTTTGGTCTTTGTCTTTCTTGGTCTGTCTGCATCTTTTGACAGTGTTTGTCACTTCCCCTCCCTGAACATTTGTCACCTGTCTTTTAGGAAGCATATTTTTCTCATTTTCTTCTACTTTTCTGCCCATTCCACGTTCTGATGCTTGCTCGCATTGCTGAACCCCTACATGTGGGCACTCCAGAACCCAGGACTGAGACTCCTCCTTTTGTTTTTGCTCCCTTGGTGATTTCAATTCATAGTGTAAATATTCTTTTCGGGAATGATGTCCAGTTTTATTTCAGTTAGACTTCTCTTAGAAGTCCTTTGGGCTGTCTGTTTGTACAATGAAGTTACCTTCAGAGTTCTCTGAAGAGTTCTAGATGTTTGGTAGCTATCTTAAAGTAGTGTGTATGTGTTGTTGTATTGGAAGTTAAACCTGGGACTCTGGCACTGTTCTTTGGCCCCAGCCCTTTAGTTTTAATTTTGAGCCAGGGTCTCGCCGAGTTGCCCGAGCCACACTCAGCCTTAGAATTCTCTTGTTTCAGCCTCCTGGCATGTTGGGCTTGCCGTCATGCGCCACTGTAACTGTGTTCAAAACTGACTTCTGAAGTTTCCCAAATCCTTCTGTCTCTTTATCCTGCAGTGTTTCTCTCGTCTCATTAGTGCAGATCATTTCTTCCAGTTGTTTAGATAAAAAAACTGTAGTGTCACCCTCGCCTCTTTGGTTCCTGTCATGCCCAGTCTGTTCACAGATCACACTGTGTAAAGCCACGGGAATGCTTCCCAGCTGTCTGTGACTACGTAGCCCTGCGCCCTGTGCCGCCCTCCCCTTTGCCTGGATGTCTGTGTCAGCTCCCAGCTGAACTCATCCTCTCTGCCCTCACCCTACTTTCTCCAGAGCAGCCAGGTTGCTCCTGCTAAGGCAGTCATCTCTCTTCGCCATGGAGAACCTCCTCAGGCTTTCTTGTCTCGTGTTAGAGCTAGAGTCTGTGCCAAGGCTCCCCAGACCACGTAGCCTCCGCTCCTGTGCGTCTTTTCAGCAGCATTTCCTGGTATACCCCTCACGAGCATCTCAGGTATGCCCTTTCAGAGTTTGCTGGCTCCCTAGGCATTCCTTAAAGTCCTGGCGTGACCGGCTTTCTTCCTCCTTGGGTCAGGTCCTCATCATTTCCCAGCACCTCTGCCTTTATAAACTCAGTCCCCCTGACACGTCTGCTTTGTTATTCCTCCTTACCTTACAGTCACCATCCATAATAGTAAGAATATCTTATTTAGCTGTCTTTCTGCAGTAGACCAAAAACTCCATAAAGCAGTGTTTATTTTGCTTACTGCCATATCCCCAGTGCCCAAAATTAAGCAAATGAGTACATACATGCAGGGATGTGTTGGCAGAGTGTCACTAGATGGCTACCTTTTCTCTCATGAATATGAATATTTTTAGAATAATTAAACCCTGTTTCTATTCTAGAGATGAATGATTCTTTTCTTGAAGTTTCAGAAAATGATCAGAGCTTTGAGGTGACCATGACCGCGACCACCGAAGTGGCAGATGATGAGATTTCAGAGGGAACTGTGACACAGATCCAGGTACAGTGCGCCTTCCCACTGGCCTTCGCACGTGCTTTAGGTAGTGAAATGATGCCAGCGTGCTTCACACAGAAGCAGCCACGAGGTGGAAGAGACACGTGGCTACGTTCTGACTCCCCGTCCTACACAGCAGTGTCAAGAGGTAAACAGGCGGACTGCGCAGGTGCATTCCCTGGGGAATGGTTCATGTCTTTTGCAGTTACGGGTCGGGGCTCCTGTGGTCCTTTAACAGCACTAATGGTAGTAGAATCCTTTTGGTGCTTGTAGGACGAGAACGTAGCTAGTTAGCCTTCCTCTTTCCTTGCCAAGGTCTTTAGTTTTTCTTCTGAGCCCCTGCTAAATTACTTTTGCCAGTCTTCAGTCCTTTGTTCTCTTCGGTAGTCTGAAGCTAAAAGTTGTGTTACTTACAAGTTTATCTCTGGCTGGCTGTGCCTCTCCTTTTTAGTAGATTATCCTTTTGCTTCATTTCATCATGTCATAAAATATTTAGTGAGATGTTTTTGAAGTAGAACTGATACAGAATTTTTAAAATACATCACAACAACTATTTAAAAATATAATAATTTCCAACTGTTATATAGCATATCAAAGACTGAGGACATCTCAGATGTGTGCACTGAGAACTTTTACAATAATAAATAAACCTTAGAATAGTTCCAAAATCGTTTTCAAGAGGATTGAGTTCCTATGTGAGTTAAAATACCCTGTTATAAGACTGGATAGTGGCAGTGTTAGTCCTGAGTTGTTTTTGTCTTTATTTTGCCTAATACCAAAGACTGAATGAGTTAGGACTCAGTGCCTAGCTTCTTGGCTTGTTACTCCCATTTTAGTGATAGAGAACTTCGAATAGTATCTGATATTTAATAAGGTTAACATTAGGTTGTATACTGAACATTAGTCTGCTTCTTACTATACTTTGGGTGTAAAGTTAAGTGTAGCCTTTTGACATAATTTAGTATTTAACACACTACAACTCATTGCAGTCATGAGACTAGCTTGAAAAATAATTACAGGATATAAAGAGTCTAGTATATTACATGCCTTGTGGTTTTATAAGGTTTCGAGTAGGTGCTGGGTGTGGCTCATGCCTGTCATCCCAGCACTCAAGAGGCAGAGTCAGGAGGACTGCTGAGTTCAAGGCTTGCCTGGGCTGCCTAGTGAGCTCAGGGCCAGCCTGAACTACAAACCAAGACCCTGTCTCCAAAAAAAAAAAAAAGGTCTTGAGTGGGTTCAATATTTGTTGTTAGATTTCTAAGTCCTGTATATATTATAGATGTGAAATCCTGCAACTGATTTTCATATATTTCATTTTAAAAGCAATAATATATTAAAACTGAAGTTTAAGGTTTATACATAAAACAGTGAAATATTGAGCAAAATACTGATAATTTATCTATATTAAATATAGATATTGTTAAATTTAAGTCTCCTTTTCTACCCAATAAACTTATTTCTTACGGGCAGTATTGAATGTACTGCCTGTATATGAATTATCTGGTATCTGTCTTCTATGATGTGAGCAGTAATTGTAACTGGGTCAGTAAATTGAGGTGGAAGACATTAAGTACCCATTCAGTAATGTGTGATCAGCACAATGGGCTTATTCCTAAGGTTCATGGAATGGGCTCTGCTGTATATTTAGATATACTTTGGAAAACAGTGATTTGATTATTTTATCCTTCCAGGTAATTTAAGATAGCATTTTCTACATTAAATGTGTGTATTATACATGGCCTGTTAATAGTTCTTTATGTCACCCTTTATAAATGTAACACTTAGGTTAAATCTTTTTAAAAAATACTCATGGACAGAATTCAAGGGACCTTAAGATATCTAGTCTGTCTCAATTCTTACCTTTATAAAAGTCTGAATAAAAAAACTAGAACTATAAAACAAATATAGAGATATAGAAGTATAAACTTTTTAGACTTTTTCCAGTGATTTTTAGTTGAATTTATAAACACTTTCATAAATGTAGTGTATTATCACTAGATATAAATATATAATAGCAACAGGAGAGACATGTTTATTTTCTTGTGCATAACTTGTTCTTTAGCAGCTTACTTCCTCCCAAGGAAGATGGGTTCCAGTTCTTTAGAATTATAATTTCTGCTTAATCAGCACACAGTCTTCCTTAGGACTCACCTTCAGCCAGTAACAGAACTCAGCACTGCGTGCAAACAGACACTTAATTGAATGCAGTGGATGTGAAGCTCCTCTTATCCTGGTCTACCTGGGTTAGGCTTGTACCTGTCATGGTAGCACCATTGTGCCTCGTATAAATTGTTCCCATTAGACAAAGCCAACCCGCCTATTAGGAGGAGCTTTGGGCCAGAGATTTAGCTCAGTGGTTCCGGCACTTGCCTAGCAAGTGCGAGGTCCCTGGTTCTATCCCCGGTAAACACATGCAGCAGTACTGAGCATGGTAACACACGCCCACTAGCAATCAGTACTACTTTTCACAGTGCTGCCGGGTGTAGTGGCTCATGCTTATAATCCTGGCACTCAGGAGGCAGAGGCAGAGGCAGAGGCAGGAAGACTGCTGAGTTTGAGGCTTGCCTGGGCTACATAATGAGCTCAGGGCCAGCCTGAACTACAGAGTGAGAGACCCTGTCTCAAAACAAAAAAGAAGAGCTTTGTCCTGCAGAACTTGTTAGATGAGGTTATATCTAGTTGAAAATGCATCCACTGATAATTGTGTAAAACATGGCTGAAGGTGCAATAGCAGTAGTGAGCATGAGTACCACAGAGTTGTGTGAAAGGAAGAAAACATTAGTAAGACTATGAAGCAGCTCTAGAAATCGGTTAAAACAAAGCTATCAGTAGGAGGTAAGCAAATAGTGGTTCTATGATAATATCTTATACCCTATAAATCCTTTAAATTTAGCAAAAAATTACAGATGACTGTATAATTTATGTAGCAAATTACCTATGAGGACATTAACCAGTTGTAATACCCAACCCTAGTATTTTCATTTTCTATTTGTAATGGATCACAACTGTATGTATAAGCTCACTTTATAAAGGTCTGCAAATAGTTTTGGGATATCCTATATTGATGTAAATACTTGATTCAAGGTTAGCCTACGTATAAAAAATGGAAGCCACTAGTACAGTTACTTGCTTAATAAGGGTCATATTATTTTAATGCATATTAACCATATTGTCTTTATTTAGCTCTGACTTTTTGTTTGTTTGTTTGTTTTGTTTTTTGAGACAGGGTCTCACTTTGTAGTTCAGGCTTGCCCTGACCTCACTATGTAGCCCAGGCAAGCCTCGAACTCAGCAATCCGCCAGTCTCTGCCTCCCGAGTGCTGGGATGACAGGCGTGAGCCACCACAACCGGCTCTGACTTTTTTTTTAATAAATTGAGTTTATTGGTACATTTTAGGACTACATCATGATCACCTTCCTCATTGGCAGTTTGTACCTGTACATAATCTACCTTGATTCTTATATTTTCCCATTCCCATGCCCTCCCCTCAACTCCCCATATACATAAGCTTTGTTTTTGTTTTTTCCTGTTTACCTTCAATTGTTTCTTTCCCTTCTTTACTTTTACCTGCCCCTACCCAGTGACCATTTCTTTTTGAACATTTTCTTCCTTTTTCACAATACCTGTCATACATTTTGGACTTCATTTACACCTTCAGTTTCTCACACTAGAGAAATGATATGGTATTTACACATCTGTGTCCTATGTATTTCACTTATGAATATGGCCTCAAGGTGCATTTAGCTATAAATGTCTCTAATTTATTTTTCTTTATCCCTGAATAATAGTCCCATTTCATTTTTAAAAATCACATATTCCTTTATCCAGTCTCCTTATCCAAGCATTTGGGCTGTTTTCAAGATTTAGCTATTATAGGGCCGGAGATTTAGCTCAGTGGTTCCAGGACCTGCCTCGCAAGCTCAAGGTCCTGAGTTCATTCCCAGTAACCACATACAATGCTGGGCGTGGTGACTCATGCCCAGCAGCCATCAATACCACATACCACAGTGCCGGGCGTGGTGGCTCACGCCTGTCATCCCAGCACCAGAGTCAGAGACTGGAGGTTTGCTGAATTCCAGGCTTGCCTGGACTACATAGTGAGCTCAGGGCCAGCCTGAACCACAGATTGAGACCCTGTCTCAAAAAAAAAAAGATTTAGCTATTATAAACTGAGTTGCTTTAAACATGAGTGCACATATGTCATTGTGATGTGATGCTTTTAATTCATTAGTGAATATACCCAGCAGGGAAATAGCAGGGTCAAATGGGACATCTAGTCCTAGTTTTTTGAGGAATATCCACAGTGATTGTACATCAGTCTACATTCCCAGCAACAGTGGAGAAGGGTTCCTCTCTCCCCACAGCCCCCCCACTATTTGGTATTGGTTGATTTCTTGATAGTAGCTATTCTTTCTAGAGTGAGATGAAATCTCAGTGTTATTTTCATCTGCATATCCCAAATGACCAGTGATACTGAACATTTTTTCATGTTTCTTTGCTGCTTCCACTTGTTTTTCTGAAAAATGTCTGCTCATATCAGATGCTTACTTTTGAATTGAATCTTTAAATTATTGGGGGGGGTCTGATTTCTTTAAGTTCTTTATATATTCTAGATAGTAGTCCTTTGTTGAATAGCTGGTAAAACATTTTTCTCACATCATAGGTTGTCTTTTCACTCCGTTGATAGTTTCTCTTGCTGTGCAGAAGCTTTTTAATAAGATTGAAATCCCAGTTGTTTATTTCTATCAGCTCCCGTGCAACTGAGATTTTGTTCATAAAGTCTTTCCCTGTGCCAGTATCTCAAAGAATTCTACCTATTTTCCAGCAAGTTTAGTGTTCCTGTTTTAGTAGATTTTTAATACACTTCAATTTCAGTTTAGTGAATGGTGAAAGATATAAATCCAGGTTGTTTTTTTTTTTTTTTTTTTTGAGACAGGGTCTCGCTTTGTAGTTCAGGCTGGCTCTGAGCTCACTATGTAGTTCAGGCAAGCCTCGAGCTCAGCAATCCTCCTGCCTCTGCCTCCCAAGTGCTGGGATTACAGGCATGAGCCACCACACCTGGCCCTGTGGTATGTGGTTTTGATGGCTGTTGGGTGTGAGTCTCCACGCCCAGCATTGTATGTGTTTATTGGGATGGAACTCAGGGCCTTGTGCTTGCGAGGCAGGCACCGAAACCACTGAGCTAAATCTCCGGCCCAATGTAGATGTTTATTATCTAGCACCGTTTATTAAAGAAGCCATCTTTCCGAGGGTGCTTGGCCCCATATTGTTTCAATGCAGCCATAATAATAGCAAAGAATATTTGCCTTCTGTAAATGGAGTATATTTTTACTATATCTCAAAAAGTAAATTCCATACTACTGTATCAGTTTTATTATGCTTAGTATTATAAACAAAGATGGATCAGGTTGAGTGTTAATTTTTTTATACTTTTTAAGATTTTACAGAATGAACAATTAGATGAAATCTCTCCCTTGGGTAATGAGGAAGTTTCAGCAGTTAGCCAAGCATGGTTTACAACTAAAGAAGATAAGGATTCTCTGACTAACAAAGGTAAGGCACAGCACCAGTGCACAGCTGGAAAAACAGAGACAAAAGGGGCTGAGTTGGGTCTTTATCACCATGCTTAGGGTAGGTATAGTCATTCCATTTCACTAATTAAATTTAGCCCTGAATGATTTTGAACTAAATTGCCATTTGTTATTATTTTTCTCTTTCTGTTGCAAAGTAGATTTTGTTTTGTTAAACTTAAAACTAAGCAGGTGTGGTGGCACACATCTGTGATCCTGAGGCAAGAGGATCTCAAGTTCAGGTCTAGCTATTGTGGGTAGCTCAGCAACTCAGGGAGACCCTGTCTCAGCAGAGGAAAGGGTGGGAGATGTAATTTAGTGTAGAGACCCTGTGTTCTGTCCTCAGTACCCCAGAAAAAAAGAGGAAAGGAAGAAAATTGAACAGAAGGAGAAATGACATTTAACAGACTGCAATTACTGTGGCTTATGAGATCGTGAACCCAGACCTTTTCAGAGATCTGAAAAGAAACCTGGAAGCTTCATGGAGCAGCGCTTACTTAGTGCTGCTTAACTGGAATGAGAGCTGGAAGGCTGTCACAAGACATCTTGCATGGTAGATACTCTTCCCAGGCAGATAC
>PVIC010054294.1:0-11576 GCA_004025085.1 Thryonomys swinderianus | reverse complement strand
TTTTTTTTTTTTTTTTTTGAGACAGGGTCTCGCTTTGTAGTTCAGGCTGCCCCTGAGCTCACTATGTAGCCCAGGAAAGCCTCGAACTCAGCAATCCTCCCGCTGCCTCATGAACTCAGGACCTTGTGCTTGCCAGGCAAATTTTAGAACCACTGAGCTAAATCACCGATCCAGGCTCGTTTTACTTTCATTGATTAATTTGAAAGACATGATAATATTTTAAGGATAATTGTCTAGATTCTGAATAGATTATACATTCGTATGCTCAGTGCAACTTTATGTTGTTCAAATGTTATTCAATAAAAATCATCTATCTGTATTTCTGGATTTTACAAGCTTTCCTTTCTAAACAGATATCTTAATTCCATATAGTTTATATGAATAATTCATAACCTCCTAAGTTTAAATGCAGTCTTTCTAAATGTTCAAAATATTTTAAGGAAGGAAATAAACATAATACATGAAATAAGATCATCTATATCTATGTGAAATCTGTGTAATATTTAAACTATAGAGAAATTTTTATTAAATATTTATACTTCTCCATTGAATTCTTATTTTTCATTCACTGAAAATCTTAGCTGTTCTAAAGAAATGACAAATGAGATCTTAATTGATAAGGAAAATCCCTGTTACTTTGAAAGGATTTTTCATGTAAGCCTCAGGATCAAATGTTTTGTTCAACAAACTTCAGCCAATCAGGGACTTATTTTCAAGTGAATTTTATTTTTAAAGGAGCCAAATGTTATAAATCATTATCAATATTACTGTTACTACTGGATGGTAATGTTCATTTCAGAGCATCTTAGAGAGTCGTATGTCTACAGACTGCTCAGTCAGGGGCGTGACAGGAAGTCAGTCATGTTGACGGGCTGTTAGGTCACAACAGAGAAACAGCGTGTGCAGAATAATGAAGCCCATGTGAGTGAGATCTACACCTCTTCACTCAGTTTGTTACAGTTTACTCATGTGCTCCTTCTTGACATAGATGGACATCTTTGTAACTAAGGGTGTAGTTGAGTCCTTTCATTGGGTACCATTTTGCCCAGCTCGTTGGAAACTGTCTTATCAAGTCATCCTAAATTCTATAATAGTCTCAAAGTCATATTTATTTGGCAATCTTGACAGATTTGTGTTTTAAAAAATCATGTCAGATCAAAGCCATTTCAAGATATGTGGTTCCAAAACCTTTAGTGGAATAGCATTAAAGTCTGATTTAAGCTGACAAGAGAAAGAAAATCAGAAGTTAAGATTATCATTTATGGGAACTTAGCATGTTACAGAGAAATATTGGAGTTCTATAGAAAAGTTCCTGGAAAGCTAATCATAAATCTTTTGGATGTAGAACTCACTTGATTTTTTTCTATAGGTTTTTTCTTTAAAAAAAAAATTTTTTTTTTGAGACAGGGTCTTGCTTTGTAGTTCAGGCTGGCGCTGAGCTCACTGTGTAGCCCAGGCAAGCCTCAAACTCAGCAATCCTCCTGTCTCTGCCTCCCGAGTGCTGGGATTACAGGCGTGAGCCACCACTCCCAGCACTGTGGTATGTGGTAATGATTGCTGGTAGGGGTGAGTCTCCACACCCAGCATTGTATGTGGTTACCAGGATCGAACTCAGGACCTTTCACTTGCGAGGCAGGTGCTGGAGCCACTGAGCTAAATCTCCGGCCCCCCTTTTAAATATTTTAACAATTTAGACATTTTAGTCTTCCAAGTATTTCTTTCTTTTTAGCAAAGTAGGTGATTAGGCATCCATAACATATTCAAATAGCAGGTCTCCTTGGGAGAGTCTCAGTATCATGTTTTTGTGGAGAAAAAGTGTTTTTAGAGAAAATATATTTCTTTCCTTTCAGAATTATATTTTTTATTTCTTTAATATACTTTGAATCACCTGTGTTGGGTTTACTTACCAGTAATTAGAATTTTTTTTTTTTTTTGCAATAGTGGGGATGGAACTCAGGCAGAATCTTTTAAAAAATCTTAAGTGAATCAAATTAGATATCACAATTATTTTACCATATTGGTCACAGCCATCAATATCACTATCAGGGAAGTCTCCCCTGATTAAATACTATTTAACAACAGCGATGAAAGTCTACCATGAAGGCCACACAAATTGCAGGAGAAGATAGAAAGCTCCATATTGTTTCCCAGCTAGCCCCCCAATGTACAAGTTCTATGTCAACAAAGTTCCATACATCAATTGATTCCTTATTGGAGCATACCTGTATTTGAGATTTCTTATCAAGAGATTGATTTAAACAAATTCTCTGTATGTGCCTTTCCGTTAGCCAACCCTCACTTCCATGGAGGCTTAACTGTTTCCATGAGGGTGCCCCCGGGGGAATTACAACGTCCTGCTGTGGCTACTGAGTCATGAAATGGTTTGTTGAGTGTGGTGCAGTTTTAGTTAAGGATAGCTGTTGATTTTCTAGTTCTTTGAAGATTTAAATGCAGTCGGTACATGGGATAATTTTTGGAAGTATGAACTCTAAATCACTTAAGATTTTAACAGTGTGTTGTTTCCTTCTATATTGTTTACTAAAAGATATACAGGAACAACTGTATTTCTGTGTTTTTAGGATACCCTTTATTCATAAAACTGGTATCCTTAAAATGGGAAGATGAGCCGGGTGTGGTGGCTCACACCTGTAATCCCAGAATTTGGGAGGCAGAGACAGGAGGACTGCTGAGTTCGAAGCTTGCCTGGGCTACATAGTGAGCCCAGGGCCAGCCTGAACTACAAAGCGAGACCCTGTCTCAAAAAAAAAAAAAAAAGGAAAAATGAAACCTAATATTTGTTAAATAGCTCTTCCATAAATATACAGGGCTATGAAGTAGGCATTTTCAAAGTGATAGGAAGCCATTTTTCATGCTAGGAGAGACCCCTGCCAAGCATTATGTAATGCCTTTTAAATTTATCAGGTCATTTTTAGGATCAAATAGTTACTATATAACTGTATATTTCCATCTTTGAGTGGGACATAAATAGCCTAAGTCAATTGCCCAGAATTATGCAAGTGGCAGACGATGAATATATAATCCAACACAAATGCTATGAAATTTAGTTTTTACTAAAGCATGAGAATATAATCAACATAGGAAAATGACAAAAAAGATCAAAATACAGAATAGAGCAAACTAAGATTTAATGTGGAATGTATGCCTGGGGCTAAGAAAATGGCATGCGTGAGTTTTTGCATCTGTATGTTTGTGAACTATGAGTATATTTTAATACCTCCATCTGAAAAATAGTTTTGCAAAACATGTTTGGTCTTCAGTTATATCCTATAAGTGCTGTTTTAATCTATATTTATAATTTATAGTCTTAAAAATAAATTAAAATACATTTTATAAAGGGTGCATATAAATTAAATTTTTTTTCTTTGAGCACATATACTACCATTGCATAATACTTCCATTTAAAATACACACAGATGCTGAGTTCGAGGCTTGACTGGGCTACATAGTGAGCTCAGAGCCAGCCTGAACTACAAAGCAAGACCCTGTCTCAAACAATAAAAATAAAATAAAATAAATAAAATACACACAGATTTTTTTTTCTGTACTGGGGATGAAATTCAGTGAGTGTGCAAGGCAACATCCCTAGGCCTCATGTATTTTTTAAATTTTGAAAGAAGATTTCTTGAAGTTACCAACTTCCTGAGGGGGAGGTCAAATTTGAAATCCTTCTGCCTCTGTCTTACCTAGTGCTAAGACACAGATGTGGGCTGCCATTCGCAGCAGGATGTTAAATTATCTTTCAAGTTCTGATTGTGGATGTCTTTCCTTCAGAACTGAAATAGAAGGGCAGGGCTGTTATCAAACTCTGGGAATTTTCTCCTACAAATTTAATTCTTCAGAGAGTCTGCTTTGCCTTTTTTAGTATTTTGTTTAGAGCTACTTTCTGAAAGAAGGAAAATCTATGAAACAGAAGTAGGTTTTCCATCAAGAGCACATCCCATCCAGACTTGCCTTGACTTACCCTTCGTGTCACAGTGAGTTTTGCAAAGAACAAGTGGCTGGTGTTGTCTCCACTGCAGTCACTCCTGGAACTGCCATGGTTTGTTTCCAGGCTCAGCACTCACTGTAAAGATTTTCATCTAATCATTGATCACTTACTGTTGTCCAAGGTCAAAGACACATTTTAAGTTTCCCTTCATGTGTCTCTCGTATTTATCTTATTACACTCTGTTCTTCAAATCACTTGCCTTCTTTGTTTTTTTTTTTTTTTTTGAAATCTGCTTCTTAGTTCAGAAGCAATTTTTTGGTTATTTAATTCCCACAGAAGTAAAACACCTGCAATTCGTCTGTGGAACTTTACTTCTTGTCCCTTCAGCTTCTACTTTGTAAAATCTGTTAATGTCCTTAAATAATTCTTAATGCAATATATCCACCCACTGTGTCTACTTAACCTCAAAAAATGTACCTCGAATCTGTTTCTTTCCCATGCAGATGGCAGGCGCCGCGGCTTTAACTCAGGCTCTCCTCCTGTCTTCCTTGGTCCACTGGTGTCTCATCTCATTTCACTTCCTTTTCCTAGTCCGTTATCATTTAGGCAAAATAAAGACTTTGTAACATTTTTCATGCTTAGAATGTACCGGGGATTCCTGTGGCAAGTAGGTTATTACCGCATTTATAGTTGTTTCCAGTTCAGACTCAACTCATCACTGCACAGTCTGCAGGCTCCTCATTCATGTGCCGGTGTCAATGCTCCAGACACGCACAGTTTTAAACACTGCCCCAGGGCCCAGATTTTTTAAATAGATCTTTGGTTTTTAAAATGTTTCCTTCCCTGAAAAATCACTCTGGTAGCTTTTTGGTTTAAAAGGTAAACGTTACCATCATTCCAATGGACTCAGTTTACTTTGGCTTCACAGAAGTTTTACCGAGGTTCTTTTGATGAATGATTCCAAGAATTTAGAGGCTCCTGAGTTTCGCTGATGCGAAGGTTCACAGTCTCTCAGACGGAGTCACGGAGAGCGTTAAAGGCATTGACGTCCCAGTAGGATGTTCTGGCAATCCAGAAGAAAGTTATCAAACACAGGTCAGGTAGTTGCAGAGAGAGTTGTCACAGCTCTTGAACAGGTTCTCCATACAGATGCTTTTTTAGATCCTTATATGTTTAGAACAGGTAAAGGGTGAAACCTATATTTTTAGGCTGCATTAGACTTTTCATACATAGCTGACTATGTGGAAGAGAGGGAAGACCTTTCAAAAGAAGTAGAGGGAAACCAAAATCTCTCCAATAGGGGAAGCCTTTGCATATTCAACCAGAAAGAATTTGGGTTTTGTCTCTTTATTCTCACAGGGATTTGTTTTATTTGTCATAGTTCACTGATCTTTCATATAATTCATATTACAGCCATTTCCTACACGTTGGGCACATGTACAGTGAATTTCAGAAAGAAGTAATATGCTGTATTAATTAATATGTTGTATTATTTATCTGTTTACTTATTGTAAAATTTTAAATATACCTATATATGAACAGTATAGTATCTTTAGAATTTTGCTAAAACTAGGTAATTCTAAACATGGAACCTAAATTCTTTTTTTTTTTTGTTTTGAGACAGGGTCTCGCTTTGTAGTTCAGGCTGGCCCTGAGCTCACTATGGAGCCCAGGCAAGCCGCCGCGAACTCAGCAATCCTCTTGTCTCTGCCTCCTGAGTGCTAGGATGACAGGCGTGAGCCACCATGCCCGGCACTGTGGTATGCGGTGTTGATTGTTGGTGGCCGTGAGTCTCCACGCCCAGCATTCTATGTGGTTACCGGGGAACGAACTCAGGACCTTGTGCTTGCAAGGCAGGCGCTGGAACCACTGAGCTAACCCTCCGGCCCCCTAAATTCTTAATAATTTTTGTGAATATAAAGTAGAAACTTTCTAATAAAATTATTTTGTATTTCTTAATTAAATAAAATTTTATTTTCTAGTAATTTAATGTACATTTAAAAAATGAAATGTTCTGTACATTAAGGTAATAACTATAACTTTTAAATTATATCATTAAATATTAAAACATTTATTTGTAACTAATCATTTGTAAGAATATAAAGATAATTCCAGTTCTAAAATATTTTGGAGTCTTTAAAATTAATATTTAAATTTTATTCATTAGGTCATAATGATTACTTTGGGAGAAATAATACCTAGTTTAAGGTTGGCCCATTTAATACAAATACATCTTTTCCAGTAGTTAAACTGGTATTCGTCCTAGTAAAATTAATTGAAATTTAGTCAATTATTTGACTTGATAATTATAGGAACTTTTCATTTTCATTTGCAAATGAATTACTTCTACCGTCATACATTGTAATCAAAAGATAGATAGAGAGTTCACTTTGTAGTTCAGGCTGGCCCTGATTTCACTGTGTAGCCCAAGCCAGCCTCGAACTCACAGCAATCCTCTTGCCTCTGCTTCCTGAGTGCTGGGATTACAGGCATGAGCCACCATGCCTGGCATTGTGGTTTGTGGTCATTGAGGATCAAACTCGGGACCTTGCGTTTGTGAGTCATACACCAGAACCAGTGAGCTAAATCCCTGGCCAAAAAATTTAAATTATCAAAGAAACTCGAGTTTGTCGTAGGTGGTGGCATCCAAATACTGCAAATTTACAAGTGATCTGCCCTACTGAACAAAATATTACTTTAAATTTGTAAGAAGCACATTATATACCCCAAGCTGAGTCATTGTAGAGGACTATAAGCCTTGAATATATTGAAAATATATAATAAACATGCAGTAGAATTTAAGAAAGCAGAGAGTGAATTTTATTATGATACATTAGACATTAGCTGAATGTAAAATATTGTGGGATAAATGACAAAGAAATGAGGAAATGATAAAACTGTTTAGAAAATATTACTTCCAGGGCCGGAGGGTTAGCTCAGAGGTTCCAGTGCCTGCCTCGCAAGCGCAAGGTTCTGAGTTCAATCCCCGGAAACCACATACAAAGCTGGGCGTGGAGACTCACGCCCACCAGCCATCAATACCACATTCCACACTGCCGGGTGTGGTGGCTCACGCCTGTAATCCCAGCACTCGGGAGGCAGAGACAGGCGGATTGCTGAGTTCCAGGTTTGCCTGGGCTACATGGTGAGCTCAGAGCCAGCCTGAACTACAAAGCGAGACCCTGTCTCCAAAAAAAAAAAAAAAAAAAAATTACTGCCATATATTTAATGTGCCTGAATTATTCTATTTCTTTTTTAATTATTCTATTTCTATAGGAAAAAATTATATTTCTGATGGACTTACATGTTAAGTGTTTTCCAATACAAGGGTTCTCCCCCCCACCCTGGTTCTGGGAACTGAACTCAGGACCTCACACTTGTCAGGCAGGTGTGGTAGCACTAGTACATCCCTAGTCCAACAATGTAACATTTTGTTACTATACTTCACTGTTTCCTTTTTACTGATACAAGCCACATGTGTAGCAAATTGAAAGCACGGATGTACTTTTACTTAAAGTAAAGGCAAGCCTGATCACATTGCAAGCTGCTTTTTAAGGATTACAAAATTAAAACTTTAGAAAAATGTATAACTGGATACAGTATGAGAACTTGTAACTTTATATAAAATTTAAAATTTAGTTTTAAATAAGAATATAATTTCATCCAAATTCTCAAAATCATGTTAAAAAAGATACTTTTATCGGTATATAATCATTGGTATTGAGTAGAAGGAAGAAAAAAATGCTAAGGCGATAGGACCTTTATGCTGTTTGAATCTTCACTAGAAATTCACTAAACCTTGGTGATTCAGTCCAATTTTTCCATGGAAATCTATTTTTCAAAACTGATAATGATATTCTATTTTTAGTTCTGTATTTGCAGTGTTAATATCATCTTATAAGAAAATCATGTTATTAAATAAGGATTAGTAGATGCTTAAGTAATAAATTCATTTATATTTGTTCCTCTTTTTTTACCAATTTGATTCCTTATGTTATTTTGCAGAATGCCCTGTTAGTTACATTTATAACATAACTCATGAGAGATAAATATATATTTGGGAGAGGATAATATATATCTGATATTTGGCTTTTTGGCCTCATAATCTTTCAATGTCTCATTTTATAGTAAGAGTAAAACTGTAAAGGAATAAAGGGAAGAGGAGTTACTGACAGGTTACTTACACAAGAATTCAACAGATTATGTAACAAAGGATTCAACGTTTGCTTTTCAGCTTTCATTTATTTAGGATAATTTTGATTTTAAAAATAAAAGCACAAATTTCCACTCAGATGAGCAGTTTTTCAGTGTATTTCCATTTTAGCCATCTAAATAAATAATTTTCGTAACAAATTTTTGTAACAAAACGACCGAATTTTTCGTCATAAAGTTTTAAAATCTACCCAAACTTATGCAAACTATTTGTTGGGAAAATGATAATTGAATGTGAAAATTAGCGCATTGGTGAGCTAAGGAGGCGTGGGCGGGCGCTCCGACCAGTCTAGGCCTCGGATCCCACCGTCTCGTCTGTCTCCTGCCTAGACGCGCTCATCATCTACTAGGAGAGGCTTTGGCTTCTCATTGGTCTGTGTGCATGCGCTAACACCCAAATGTGTAAAAATAAACGAGGCTCTAAAGGACTTTCTTTATTTTACCACAGAGCTTATTAGTAATTTTTTCTTTTATTAGTGTATATTTGCCACAAAGAACGGCACTGTGCACTTGGGGGATGGATACACTCATGTAAGACATCTTAACCATTTTCTTTTTTCTATTTGAGTTCTTTATTGGTACATTTTATATATAGTTCACAATCAAACACAACACTGGGGAATTTGTACCAGTATATGACACAAGTTAATTCCCTTTTTTACCCACATCCCTACCCACCCCCCACCCTCACCCCCTATATACATGCTTTTATTTTCTTTTGGAATCATATTTTTCCCTTCCCCTCATTACATTCACACATCAAATTCCCTTTTTAACCATTTTCTTTTACTTTATCCTTCTTTCCTTTACCTGGCTCATCCCCCTGCCCTTTCCTCATTTCCACAAATCTTCCATCTTATTTCCTATTGGTCTCATTTATGTCTCGTTCATTATACTCATTCATTTATATTTTAGGTTTTCATATAAGATAAACTATGTTGGTGATTATTTTTGTTTCATAAAATAATCTGTGGTGATCTAGTTCAGAAAATATTGCTACTGTCTGTCTTAGTTACTTAGCTTTGCCATCCAGCTCTGTTCCGCTACCATCCTCAGCACCTTTCTAATTTGCACCTAATACTATCTTCTTTCTCTCACTGGTACTGTTGAAAAATCATTTTTTATGCAAAATAATTGCTCTTCCATGATCACACAGGCAGGCATTTACCCTGGAAAGACTAATTATTTGGTACCAAATCAGGTCAAGACAAAGTCTGTACTTTGAATATCTAACAACACTGGTATTTTTCAAACTAGATTTTTCTTCCTTTTCCTGCATTGCCTGTAATTGTTACTACTTTTATAACAGCGCCCCAATATTTGTCAACTGTTTCATTTGATTCTCTCTGTGGTCTCTCTTCTTACTTTTCAAATGAAAGTAAAGATGGTGTTCTATTTTAAAAATGATTACAGAAAAATTACACTTCTATTAAATCCCTTCAAAGGAATGTTCTTAACTTTGAACACACTTATCCCATTGCTCTTGTTACTTTCTGAAGCAGTTCTGAAGGCCCCTTTTTGTGAGTGTCTTGAGTTATACCCTCATGGCTGCTTCTGTGTCCTGAATCAAATCAAAACGTTTACCTTTCAAGGTCATTTTGACTTTGGGCAAAGGCGAAAATTACACAGCGCCAGATCCGGGGAAGAAGATGAATGAGGACAGACTTAATGATTTCACAAATCTCTCTTTCCATTGGATGACACTTGGCAGCAGCATTCATCTTATTTTGGATCGCTTTTTAGAAAGATGAGAAAAATGAGTTTCAAAACTGCTTCAGAAAATAGTAAGAATAATGGTATAAGTATATGGAGTAGGGGAGAATATTTTGCATAGGATTAATACCAATGTGTCTTTTTCTGCACTTAAAGAAAAAGTAAAAATTCACTGTATATATTGATCACACCATGTATTCTGACTCCTTGCAGTATCTACAACAGTGTGAGAAATGATATTCTTCCCTTGTTTCTCTCAATTCCATGGAACTTATAATCTAATTTTACTACAAACTAAGTAACCCAGAGTTTAAATTGTATTCCACCCCAAATTCATGTTGAAGCTCTAGGTACCAATATCACTGTATTTAGGACCTTTAGAAATGTGATTAAGGTAAAATAGGGTTGAAAGGATGATGCCCTGATCCTTAGTACCAGTATCCAATAAGAGGAGGGAAAGACTTCAGGAGCATCCCTGCATGGGTAGAAAAGCTAGTGAGGACACAGTGAGAAAGCAGTATTTAGCAAACCGGAAAGGCCCCGCCAGACACACAACATTCCAGTAGCTTGGTTTTGAACTGCCAGCTCTTGGTTCTAATTGTGATACCCTGTTCAAAGTGTAGTATACTTATGTCTTCAAGGGCCTAGAACTCTAAGGTGCATTTTATATGCCTATCATTCTTATAGTTCTTTGCCTAACTGACATTGGTTTCCTCAGATTGCTTTATTAGAGGTGCCTCCATTTTCATTGTCTGAAAAGAAGTAATACTTTGATTTGTTCCAGCTTCTAAGTCTGTATATCACTGATATGGAGCTTTCCTTATCTGAAGTTTACTTTCATAATCTGTGCATTTAAATCTTGCCTCTTCATTGAAATCATGCAAGAATTTCTGAATCTCTTTTATTCCTTGTCGTTAACTTTAGACTTTTTGCTCTATTTTTTTAGATGCTTCTCTCTTCATTAATAACCTCAGAGATTCACAATTCCCCAAGTGAATTTATCCATTTATTTGATTACACTTCATTCCCTCAGAAATAGTTTAACAGTTATTTTATGTGAAAGCCCTGCACTCTGGGCAGTGTAAGACTATGATGGTTTAAAAATATTTCCCTTACTTCCATTGTCTTAGACTTTTTAAAGAATACAATATACAACTGATGCTCAGACTGGGCAGACCCATTTATACAAAGACAGTTTTTGAGATTTGTAACAATTTGTAAAAACTAGCAGGGAAACCACTTAAGTTATCCATATAAAAACAATATGTAAAAGGTATATCATAAATTGACACAAATCTATTGTTAAAAAGTTCAAACTTATCACATCTTATGCAACTAAACACAAATCTTACATATCACTGTTAGAGAAATGTAAAAAAATCAAGGGTTGCCATATTATCTCATAACTACCTGAAATTAATCATATTAATACTGTACTATCAATACTTTCATAGTCACCTTCTACTCCTACTATGGTGAACTCACATAGCACAGTTATTTAATTAAAACACAAAGTTAAAATCCTGTGACCCTAATCTTCCCAGAAAATATATGTCACAGCAAGGTGATCTCTTGAAGTTATAATTTATTTTTACTATATATGATATATAGCACATACAATATATATTAATTAACTTTATTGGTAGGAGATCCAATAAACAGCAACATAATATCAGGGTTTTTTTTTTTTTTTTTTTTTTTT
>PVIC010054293.1:0-11593 GCA_004025085.1 Thryonomys swinderianus | reverse complement strand
GAAATCTTTAAAATCAACCAGATATGTGCTTGAATTATGCCTTTGCCCTTGACTGATGGTTTATTATTGAATTTAAACTGCGGTTCTGATTTATTGCCTTATTTTCTGCTAGAGATGTTTCAATACAATCCTAGCCAAACTGTTGTCAGTAAGATTCATCTCAGCACCGAAAACAGAGTGCTAGTCCCTAAATTTGTCCTCACAGTAGAATCCCCTAAGGAGCTTCAAAAGCTACAGATACCTGAGATCCCAGCCCACTCCCGTCCCCAGAGAGCGTTGCTGCAAACGTGGCCCAGGCTTGGGAATGTTAACAGATTCCCAGATGTCTTTAGTGCTCAGACGCTTTTGGGGACCCCCTGATCTAGAGCTCATCCTTCCTGAGCACTAAGAATCTACTGGATGGGCCGGAGGGTTAACTCAGTGGTTCCGGCGCCTGCCTCGCAAGCGCAAGGTCCTGAGTTCGATCCCTGGTAACCACGTACAATGCTGGGTGTGGAGACTCACGCTCACCAGCCATCAGTACCACATAGCACAGTGCCGGGCGTGCTGGCTCACACCCATCATCCCAGCACTCGGGAGGCAGAGACAGGAGGACTGCTGAGTTCGAGGCTTGCTTGGGCTACATAGTGAGCTCAGAGCTAGCCTGAACTACAACGCGAGACCCTGTCTCAAAAAAAAACAAAAGAATCTACTGGATGAATGGACGCAGTCCATGCCTGTGCCACATACCACACTTCCCACAGTTAGTGGTTCCTGGACACTTCCCTTGCTCTGCTTTTTACTGCAACACCTGAAGACTTTGTGGCAGGCTAGGACCGCAGCCGGTGGGACTGCAGTGTGTGGCCGGGCCTTATGCAAGAACAAACTCCAGAAAGCCTTTGTGTCATGTGCTGTAACATCCTACAAAAAGAGAGGAGAAAGACAAAGACAGGTTCCTCGGCAGGGGCGGCTGCTAGATCCAGTTAGGGAATGTTTGTCTAATCAGTTTGATTCCAAGTCCCTGTTTAGTCCACCCCTGAATGTTAATTGAAAAGTAACCTTGGAAACCAGGGCCTGGTATTATGCTCTTACAGGGCCATACAGGAACGAGCCGGGACACACAAAAGGCCAAATCTAAAGCCAGGCAGAGTTTCAGTAGGTCTGGAGTGCTTTTTCTTTTTTCTTTTACTCTCAACATTTGTGGCAGTTAGTCCTTTGTCTGTGATCCTGGGTCAGCCGTCTGAATGTCTCGAAGTTCCAGAAAGTTGAACACATGGCTCACTCCTTTCTGTGTCCCTTAATGGCTATTGGAGAAAGGTTCTGAATTCTGAGAGCAAAGGAACCATGCAAATCTTTCTAAGATTTAGAAGCAGGTAGTCTGCTTTTTTCCACTGCATAGTTTCTGTGAGTCAGGTGTTGGGGGAGTGCTCCATGTCTTCAACCAACTGTATGAATTATTATGTGCTTCTGGGTATAAGTAACACTTGGTGGTTCTCAGGGTCTGTAACTGTAATGTTCAAGTGAATATTACTCAATGTGCAAATTTGTATAATATGCCCTTTATGATACAGAGCAAACTCTGAAGTCACACCCCAGTGAGATGACAAAAGACATGTCAGAAACAAGGGAAAAATTAGTTTGTCTCAAGAACCGTGGAATCTTTTTTTTTTTTTTTTTTTTCTTTTGGAGACAGGGTCTTGCTTTTGTAGTTGAGGCTGGCCCTGAGCTCACTATGGAGCCCAGGAAAACTTCAAACTCAGTAATCCTCCTGCCTCTGCCTCCCAAGTGCTGGGATGACAGGCGTGAGCCACCACGCCCGGCACTGTGCTATGTGGTATTGATTGCTGGTGGGTGTGAGTCTCCACGCCCAGCGTTGTATGTGGTTTCCAGGGATCGAATTCAGGACCTTGCGCTTGCGAGGCAGGTGCCAGAACCACTGAGCTAACCTCTGGCCCAAGAATTGTGGAATCTTTTTCTACTTGACCCTAGAATCTTTATGGAGTCAGCTTGGTCCTCCTCAGAAATCCAAAACCATTACTAATCATATCTTCAGAAAATGAGACTTCCAAGCCTACTGAGATATCAAGGCACACATTTTGAGTAAGATGAATCGTTTATTTTCAGTATAATTCTATACTGAGTAGGAATTATATAAGTACCTTTCAAATCACTTATTTTAAAAACTATGAATTAAAATGCTGAGTTTGACACTTTATAATACTGAGCTACTTAGGAAAATAAGGAACTAATGAGTTTATCAATATTAATCTAATGGAACATTTTGCCTTTTGTATTTGGCATTTAAAATATATAACCTTGAGCAACATACCCATCACTCACTTTTTAAAGTTTCCTAACTTTAAAAAATCTGGATTGGCTTATAATCTTTATCTTAGTAATATAGTTCTGCTTCAGAGTTTGAAAGTAAGTTCAGGCAGGCATAGTTGTGCAGGCCTATAATCCCAGCACTGTAGGAAGCTAAAGCAGGAAGATTGCAAATCCAAATCCAGCTAGTCAATTCAGCCACTTAGCAAGACCCTACCTCAAAATTTAAAAAAAAAAAAGAAAAAGAAAAATTAAAATCCTGGGTTCAATTCTCAGTAGCACCACAAAAAAAAAAAAAAAAACCTAAAATGGTACATGTGTCCCAAGCTTGGTGTATATGCACTTTTGTTTCTGTTCTAGTTCTAAGCTCTTTGAGAACATCCTGTATAGGGTTCTTTGCAAACATTAAAACAAATCTTGCCTCTTGGCTGTCACTTTTGACCGGCACTCCGTACTGGACCCAGGTTGCAGACAAAGTAGCTCTAGGCGAGTCTGGCTTTCCGTATCCTGACCGCTCACACCCGTGGGCCGTCAAGGCCTCCTGCACCCTCCCTCCCACCGTTAGGTTCCACAGTGACCAGGTCCCACGAGGTCTTTGCTTGGAAGTCAGCTTGATGCCTGCATATTTGGAACATGAGTTCCAGAGAATTTCAGTATCTCTCTCTTCAGCTGCTCAAAAAAGTTAAACACTATCTAGTAACTGTTGAATAGTTTTGGCCTCTCACTAGCTCTTTCAACTTGGGGATCATGGTGTCCAGTGTCCCTAAAGTGCTTATCTTACCCCTTGGGTCGCTTTTTTCTTACGATTCTAAATTGCCCGAGGTGCGGTTTCGTCCCTGTCCTGACCCTTGGCTGTGAACTTGTGGGTCTGGCTGTGTGGCTCTGAGTTGGCGGCGCCTCCTGGACATGCACGTTGTACCGACAGGCCTCTGTGTTGCCTTGACCCGGGTGCTCCACACTGACCGATCGGCGTGCTCTGTGGGGTCTCCTGAGGAGTCCTGAACCCCAGGCCTTCGCGGCTCTGGGTCTCGTGACACCGGCGCGGTCCCAGTCAGGGCTCAGGCCCGGTGACCATCCATCCTCTGTCTCCCGCAGGGCCCTGTAGCGTCCACGGCATCCGCGTTTTCTGTCCTCGCCTCTGGGCCTGGCCTTCCGCCACCCCCTCCGCCGCCACCCCCTCCGGGGCCACCTCCACTGTTTGAGAATGAAAGCAGAAGAGAAGAGTCCTCCCCTTCTCGCTCAGCTTTATTTGCTCAGCTTAACCAGGGAGAAGCCATCACCAAAGGTGAGTGTGTGAGACCTCGAAGCCGCCCCAGGCGCTCTGTCCTCCAGGGCTCCGGCTGTGGGTACATCAGCCAGCCTGGTCCGGTGAACAGAGATAGGGTGCCACGCTGGGAAACAGGTGCCTGCTGGGCTCTCTTGAGACCTTCCAGCATAGGCCCCTTGCGAACATCTTTTTTAAGTGTTTTTGTTTTAGAAAGAGTCTTGCTCTGTGGCTAATGCACTTGAACTTGTGATCTTCCTGCTTCAGCCTCCTAGAGTGCTGGGATTACAAGCCTGCACAACCACCCCTGCCTCCATTTTACTTTCAGTGAAAAATAAAAAGATTGAGAATGTATTTCAGTGCGAAGGTCATGGGTTCGATCCCCCCAATACAAAAGGGAAACAAAGATCATTTGAAGTAAAAGTGGCAAATGCTGGCTCGTCTGTCCTGAAGCAGTATGTCAGCTTGTTGAAGAATTACATCTTTGAACTACCTTTGTCCTCATGATGAATAGTTAATTTCACCTTTAAAAAAAATACCTAAATAGTCATGTTGCCAAAAACTATATGCAAATGCCCTTTTGCATTACAGAGAACTCGGGGTGTGCGTGCCCCTCTGCCCTGGGCTGGGAGCTAAGAATACAGAATTTTGGGCCGGAGGGTTAGCTCAGTGGTTCCGGCGCCTGCCTTGCAAGCACAAGGTCCTGAGTTCGATCCCAGTAACCACATACAATGCTGGGCGTGGAGACTCACACCCACCAGCAATCAATACCACATACCACAGTGCCAGGCATGGTGGCTCACGCCTGTCATCCCAGCACTCGGGAGGCAGAGACAGGAGGATTGCTGAGTTCACGGCAGCTTGCCTGGGCTCCATAGTGAGCTCAGGGCCAGCCTGAACTATAAAGCGAGACCCTGTCTCAAAAAAAAAAAAAAAAGAATACAGAATTTTAACCATGGTCGGCTCACACTTGAAATTAATTTGCAAAATAAAACAATAGGCCGATCCTTTAAAGTCAGTCCTATTCTGTGATAATCCCCGAATGCCGTGAGCAATTAGGCCATGGCTCGTGATTTAACCAAAGAGATGAAACAAACTGGAAGATCCTTTGTGCTAAGGTGATTTGAGGGTTTGTGGGATTGATTTATACAGAATTGTCAGCATCCTAAAGACAAGGTTTCTCAAGTCAAAAAATAAGATGGTGCTTCTGTGGATGTGAACTTACCCGGTCCCCACCCCGAGCACTAGGTTACCCAGCAGGGGGCGTGGCCACCAGTTCTTACGCGTCTTACGTCATGGACCTTTCACTTTTGCACACAATGTAAAGAAATGTGTCCGTGTGTGTGACCCTCGCAGGGCTCCGGCATGTCACAGACGACCAAAAGACTTACAAGAACCCCAGCCTGCGAGCCCAAGGTCAAGTGCGATCTCCAAGCAAAAGCCACACCCCGAGCCCCACGTCGCCCCAGTCTCGCTCTCCGCAGAAACACGCTCCTGTGTTCGAGCTGGAAGGAAAGAAGTGGAGAGTGGTGAGTAGCGTCCTCCGGCTTTTACTTTTCTCTACTTGTCCCGGTACCAGGGAGTGAACTTAGGCCCTTCACGCTTGCACTGTATCCCCAGCCCTCGTTATGTTTGCATTTCGGGACAGTCTCGCCAAGTCAGCTCAAGCGGGCTTGATCTTGTGATCCTCCTGCCTCAGCCTCCCTAAGTACTGGGATTACAGAAATGTGCCACCATGCCTGGCCGTCTCACCTTTATTCTTGACACCTCTGACAAATAGACCAACAGCCAAAGCTGTTTGTCAAGTCCTTCAGGATTTCTAAGTGACCCAACAGAGGTGGAGAACCCTAGCTAGAATAGGAATCAGGGCATTTCTAACTGTTGCCATAGTTTTTTCTTCACCGATTCTCATTCTTTCTTTCAGCTTTTCTAAGCTATATTTTAGATTCTGGTTAAAAAAAAAAAAGCATGAAATTTACCATAAACTGTTTTAAGTCCACACTGTGATGACACTGACATTAAGTGCATCACGTTAACAGTGTTATGGTACCATAGCTACTGTCCACCCACAGAGCTCTTTTTCATCCTGCACAACCAGTCAGTCACGCCCCGTTTCTGACCCAGCCCCCAGAAAGCATGAGCGTGTAGACAGAGGGAGAGAGTCTGGACCTCACCCCGTCCGCTGCGGTGCCACTGACGGGGCCCTGACGCGCGGCCACCGCCCCTCACCGTCAGGGCTGACCAGGGTAGTGAAGACGCTTGGAAGGTGGCGCAAGCTGGTGTCCATTGTCAACCGAGAGAGCTTCCCTGAAGGTTACGAACCAGCGTCCCTGGAAAGGGTGTCGCAGCCTGAAAAGACTCTGAGGCTTGAACTACCGCCGTGACCCTTTTCCAGCCTGTTTGCCCATCTCTGGTTAGACAGACGTAGCCTCAATCCCTGGACACCCCATCTCCAGCCCCACCCGCTGGCCGGTTGCGGACAATGCCTGACAGTTCTCAAATTGCCACGGACCTCCTTCCAAGTGGGCCCGTCTGTGCCGTGATCACAGTGACAAGGAGAGGGTTCCACACTTGATCTTAGCCGAGAGGCCAAGAAGCGATGGGGAGAGGGTTCTAAACAAAGAAAAGCTGAATTCTATAGCTTTTTCGAACGCAGTGGATTTTATGTACCTATATAACCTTGTATTTAACATTTGTGTCTCTTTTCATTTTAGGAGTACCAAGACGGCAGGAATGACCTTGTAATTTCAGAGACTGAACTAAAACAGGTGGCTTACATTTTCAAATGTGACCAGTCTACCCTCCAGATAAAAGGGAAAATAAATTCCATTACAATCGGTAGGATGCACCTATGGCCCTACAGGCCCTGTGATGTGTTGTTTTGTATACTCATGTATAAATTATTTAGTGGCAATTTATTTTTCGCCCTAGACAACTGTAAGAAGTTTGGCCTTGTGTTTGACCATGTGGTGGGCATTGTGGAAGTGATCAACTCCAGAGACATTCAGATTCAGGTAAGGGGCCAGGAGGCGGGTCTAGACAGGTCAGCGGACCTCCCTGCTCTGGACAGGCAATTGAGGGGTCCACGGGGCGAAGTGCTCAGCTGCGTGCAGTCCGACTATCACTGCCATGCAAAGACAGCTGTGTGGACACTCCTAAGTTAATGCCAAAGCACCTGTGTGAAGATGTTTTGTTGATTTCCTTGCTCATTGTTTGTTCTAGGTTTGCGTGTGTGTGTGTGTGTGTGTGTGTGTGTGTGTGTGTTTTCTGGTTCTTCTTTGGTGTTATCTTCTTTATTTTTTAAGGTTTCCCCTTTGTCCTGGTCTCCTCCTGGTCTTTCTTCTTATAATTCTTGACTCTTTCCTCCCTAATCTTTTTTCTCTCCTCATTTTCTTGCCTCCTTGTCTTTCTCTTCTTTGCTTTTCCCAGGTACCATTTCCCTTTGAACATTTTCTTCCTATTTCACAGTCCCTATCATACATTTTGGGCCTCATTTACCCCTTCAAGCTCTCATTCTAGAGAAACGATGTGGTATTTACATATCTGTATCTTATTTGTGAGTGTGGCCTCAAGGTGCACCCATTTTTCTATATATGTATCTAACTTATCATTCTTTATGGCTGAGTAATATTCCATTTTATCAGAACCCCAGATAATTACACTGAGAAAAACAACTCTTCACCACACATCATAGTCAAAATCCCAGAAGCTCAACATAAGAACAGAATCTTAAAAGCTATCAGACAGAAGAAAAAAATTATAAAGCTATGTCTATTAGGATTATAGCAGACTTTTTTTTTTTTTTTGAGACAGGGTCTCACTTTGTAGTTCAGGCTGGCCCTGAGCTCACTATGGAGCCCAGGCAAGCCTCAAACTCAGCAATCCTCCTGCCTCTGCCTCTCAAGTGCTAGGATTATAGGCGTGAGCCACCACGCCTGGCACTGTGGTATGTGGTATTGATTGCTGGTGGGTGTGAGTCACCACGCCCAGCATTGTATGTAGTCACCGGGATCGAACTCAGGACCTTGCGCTTGCGAGGCAGGCACTGGAACCACTGAGCCAAATCTCCGGCTCTACAGCAGACTTCTTAACAATTAAACTTTAAGACCCAGAAGAACTTGAAATGAATTATTTCAAGCCCTAAAAGAAAACAAATTTCGGGCCGGAGGATTAGCTCAGTGGTTCGATCCCCAGTAACCACATACAATGCTGGGCGTGGAGACTCACGCCCACCAGACATCAATACCACATACCACAGTGCCGGGTGTGGTGGCTCACGCCTGTAATCCTAGCACTTGGGAGGCAGAGACAAGAGGATTGCTGAGTTCGTGGCGGCTTGCCTGGCTCCGTAGTGAGCTCAGGGCCAGCCTGAACTACAAAAGCGAGACCCTGTCTCCAAAAAAAAAAAAGCAAATTTCAGCACAGATTAATTTATCTGGCAAAATTATTTTTCAAAATTCATGGACAAATAGTCATCCCATGACAAGAACATTTTAAAAAATTCATGTTCACTAAATCAGCACCAAAAAAATCTGAAGGATATGACATAATGAAATCAAAATGCTAAGAAGTTTGATGGAATGAATATATAAAGCAAGTTGAGCAGTTTAAAAACAGGAAAAAAAACAATAAAAGAATGAACAACATAAAAATAATGCAGTAGCAAGAATAAATCAACATCTTTCAGTAATGATTCTCAATGTAAATAGGCTCAACTCCCCAGTTAAAAGACACAGATTGGAATACTGGATTTAAAAGCTATATTATTTAACATGTACAAGAGATAAGCTTAATCCAAAGAGAAATTTATAGGCTAAAAATGGAAGCTTAGAGAACTGTATTCCATGCATCAGGGCCCCAAAAGCAAGGAGGGGTAAAAATTTTGTTCTCAGACAAAGTGGACTCAAGCTAAAACTGATTTGAAGAGGTAATGAAGGCCAGTACACATTACTTAAGGGAACAATTCAACAGGAAGAGATAATAATTGTTAATATATATGGACCAAATACTGGTATAATCAGCTTCATAAACTACTGTTTTTAAAAGATCAAATAAACACCAATACAATTATAGTAAGAAACCTCAGTGTACCACTTCCATGAATAAGTCAACAGGACAAAAAAAAAAGAAGTATCAGATCTGTATCATACCATAAAAAAATAGACTTAACAGACATCTGTAGAGTATTCTACCCTACAACAACTGAATGCACATTCTTCTGAGTAGCATGTGGAACTTTCTCCAAAATAGACTACATACTAGACCAAAAATCTTGTTTAAATAAGTACAAAAGGATCAAAAATTATCCCATGTAGGGCCAGAGATTTAGCACAATGGTTCTGGCACCTGCCCTAGCAAGCATAAGGTCCCTGGTTCAAATCCCGGTAACCACATACAACAATACTGGGCATGATGACTCACACCCACCAGCAGTCAGTACCACGTACCACAGTGCGGGGCGTGGTTGCTCATGCCTGTTATCCCAGTACTTGGGAGGCAGAGACAGGAGGATTGCTGAGTTCAAGGCTTGCCTGGGCTACATAGTGAGCTCAGGGCCAGCCTGAACTACAAAGCGAGACCCTGTCTCAAAAATAAAAATAGGTACAGAACGACCTTATCTCAATCTGAAAAAAGCCATTTATATTAGGCCCCCTGCTAATATGAAATTAAATGGGGGAAAAACTGAAAGCTTTCCTTCTAAAATCACAAACAAAAAAGGGATGTCTACTATCACAATACAGTGGACCCTTAACTTAAGAACTCAATTTAAAAGGACTGGTTGTAACTCATTGGTCAATTAAAGGCACAGGCTCCTCTGCACAGCCTTTAAAAATCTCTCTTGGGAGGCCGGAGATTTAGCCCAGTGGTTCCAGCGCCTGCCTCGCAAGCGCAAGGCCCTGAGTTCAATCCCGGTAACCACATACAATGCTGGGCGTGGTGACTCACACCCACCAGCAATCAATACCACATGCCACAGTGCCAGGCATGGTGGCTCACGCTTGTAATCCCAGCACTCAGGAGGCAGAGGCAAGAGGATTGCTGAGTTTGAGGCTTGCCTGGGCTCCATAGTGAGCTCAGGGCCAGCCTGAACTACAAAGCGAGATCCTGTCTCAAAAAAAAAAAAAAAAAAATCTCTCTCTTGTATAGTTCTTGGCCACACTTTCCTTCCAGCAGACCTCAGCCTAGCATTTCTCAGTTAACCCTACACAGGAAAGGACGTTGTCTTGTTCCTTCCGGAACTCTTTAAGGGTTAAATCTGTATCTGAGACCATCTGGAAGCACAAACAGCTGGCATTTGGATCATAACTCAAGGCTTTGGTTGTAAGTTAAAGCTAAAATTCCAGTTGCAAGCCAAGATGTTAATATGTCAAGCCAGTCATAACTTGAAGATCCACTGTATAATACTTAAAACATTAGCCACAGCCATCAAGCTGGAGAGATAAAAATGATATATATAGGAAAGGAAAACCAAGCTATCATTACTGGCAGATCCTTTACATAGAAAGTCCAAAGAAATTCTACCAAGTCTGCTGGAACTAATAAATTCAGCAACATAGCAGAATACAAAATCAATGCACAAAAATCAATACTATTCCTATATACTAATAATGAACTCACTGAGAAGGAAACTAAGAATACCATTCACAATAAATTCAAGAAAAATTAAATGCTTAAAAGAGACATGTGAGACATAAAATGTTTATTGCAGTAACATTCATAATGACAATACAAATGGAAACAATTTAAATGTCCACCTATTGGTTAGTGAATAAATAAATCCTCTTGATAAAAGACGGTAGTTAAAAATCAGTGAATTGGGCCGGAGATTTAGCTCAGTGGTTCCAGTGCCTGGCTAGCAAGCACAAGGCCCTGAGTTCAATCCCAGTAACCACATACAATGCTGGGCGTGGTGACTCACGCCCACCAGCCATCAATACCACATACAACAGGGCCTGGCGTGGTGGCTCACGCCTGTCATCCCAGCACTCGGGAGGCAGAGACAGGAGGATTGCTGAGTTCCAGGCTTGCCTGGGCTACATAGTGAGCTGAGGGCAGCCTGAACTACAAAGCGAGACCCTGTCTCAAAAAAAAAAAAAATCAGTGAATTATCATTGCAAGTATAAAAATTGGCAAATCTCTAAAGCAACATTGAACAGTAAAGTCAAGTTTCAGAATGGCTATGTTCTATATCTAGGTGTTATGCCTAAGTCCCAACAAGCGACAGTCTCCCAGGACACAACATGATCTTAAATCCAACCAAGAGCTTTATTACCCAGCTGGGGTCCACTCCCCCCACCCACACAAGCTGAGGAGGAAGGGCCCTGTGCTTGACTAAGTCATCGTATTTAAAGGCAAAATCTACCATCCCCCCCACACCTGTTACTAGGAGGTTTCTATGAAGAAGCAAGTTGCAGAAGCCAATAGCAACAGTTAGATCATTCTCTTACTAAGGTGACAGCATTCTAAAAACATTGTTTTTAAGGTGCTACTATAGAACAGTATGTTCTAAAAACATACAATCTGCGGCTGCGCCCATCGGTCAGGTGGACAGTTCCTAGGGAGACAAGTTCCAGGTTCCCAGGGAGGTTGCAGGATACGAAGTGGAGGTTTTTTTTTTTAACAAAATGGCTGTTTTTATGTCAAGTTGGGTCTCACACATGTATTAAAAGATGGAAGGAAATACAAAGCAACACAGTGCACCCATATTAAATGTACTTGTGAGAACACAGGACCAACTAACTTCCCAGGCACTGTATCCACTGAATAGACCCAAGGAATCCTAGACAAAATATTCAGAAGAGTAGTTACAAAATCAGAAGAAGGGAAGATAAGAAAGGAGGGAAGCAGGAAGGAGGTGAGCCTAGTGAAGTAGTGGACAATACGGAAGGGACTCCAGTGATAGGGTAAGAGTTTAGTCCCCCCAAAAATAACAGGAGGTCTGGGATTTAGCTCAGTGGTTCTGGCATCTGGCTGACAAGCACAAGATCCCAAATTCTATCCCCAGTAACCACATATCACAATGCC
>PVIC010054292.1:0-11594 GCA_004025085.1 Thryonomys swinderianus | reverse complement strand
TATTTAGAAAGGCACTATACTGTAATTTACTTTCAAAAGGATAAGAAAAAAACATGTATAAACCAAATAAGCAAATTATTAAAATGTTTTGGTAAATCTAGGAATTCTCTATTTTGCAAAGTTTCTATAAGTATATTTTGTCAAAACAAAAAATTTAGGGCCGGAGATTTGGCTCAGTGGTTCCAGCGCCTCCCTCATAAACTCAAGGCCCTGAGTTAGATCCTGGTAACCACATACTGTGCTGGGCGTGGAGACTCACGCCCACCAGCCATCAATACCACATACCACAGTGCCAGGTGTGGTGGCTCACGCCTGTAATCCCAGCACTCGGGAGGCAGAGGCAGGAGGATTGCTGACTTCCAGGCTTGCCTGGGCTACATAGTGAGCTCAGAGCCAGCCTGAACTACAAAGCGAGACCCTGTCTCTGAAAAAAAAATAAATAATAATAAAAATTTAAATATTTCTTTACATATACACAGATGAAGACAACTTCTTTTGATAGTCACATAGAATTTGCTTGAATTTATATAACTTAAAGTATTTCCTGTGATTTTTTTTTAAAAAGTACTTGATTACACTTGTTTTAATGAACAAAAAATCAGATTTTGTTCATACATTATAAATGAATTACTAGCCGGTACTGGGGAGCTGCTGACGCTGAAAACAGTCCTCCAAAACTTTACCCACAAAGTACTTGAGGGGGCTCCAAGGCGCTGCTCAGTGCTAGAACGCTTGCCCAGCATGTGCGACGCCAGCGCTGACTTCATCTCGAGAGGGAGTAGGATGGTGCCGAGGGTGTGATGGGATACGTGACTCCAAACATGCTCAGAAGTCCATTACATGATTTGTCGATTTCCATTTCCAGCAGAGGACAATGGAGGAAACAGTGGGACAGAGGAAAGAAGGAAGGAAAGACCAATAACAAAGGGAGAGAAGAGTCCGGAGAAAGGAGGGGGTGGGGCACAAGGCAAAAAACCAGTGCAGAAGAGAAAGCAGAAAGAGAAAATCACCGAGTGCACCAGAAACTCAAAACTCACATACAGTAATCGAGATCTATTGAGTTCATTCTGGGAGAAAAGAAAAGCTGTTCTTAATTAATACTATAAATTGTAGGTCTGAGTACATAAGAGCTTATTCTCTAGCATATAATTCAAATAAATAAAACAGTATCTTGTGTCCTTAGGGCAATTAGTTATAAATATCCAGAAAAAAAGAAACGCAGTATGTTCTGTTACTGACTCCATATGTTCTCAACAATGAGGAAGGGGACTGGAGAATAAACAATTCATAAATAACATTAATGAGTAATTCTGCCCCATAACTTTTTTCTTTTTTTTTTTTTTTTTTTTTTTTTTTGAGACAGGGTCTTGCTTTTTAGTTCAGGCTGGCTCTGAGCTCACTATGTAGTCCAGGCAAGCCTGGAACTCAGCAATCCTCCTGTCTCTGCCTCCCGAGTGCTGGGATTACAGGCATGAGCCACCACGCCCAGCACTGTGGTATGTGGTATTGATTGCTGGTGGGCGTGAGTCTCCACGCCCAGCATTGTATGTGGTTACGGGGATCGAACTCGGGGCCTTGCACTTGCGAGGCAGGTGCCAGAACCACTGAGCTAACCCTCCGGCCCTGGCTCAGAACTTTTAAAAGATCTCTAGAAAAATCTTTTATTCTGCTATTATGAATCACTCCAAATTCGTAACTAAACATGTATTGAAGAAACAAACCCTAACAATGGTACTTAAGGCAGATCAAGTGTGTTATTCTAGAATCTCCTCCCTTCTGAGAGGCCGTGCAGGAACAGAACCTTCTGCAGGGCTGGGACCGTGCACAGGCTATGCTGTCCAGGAGTAACTGACATTTTAATTGACTTAAATTTGAAATGAAATAGTCCCACGTGGCTGGGTAGCCCGAGTGAAAAGGGCAGGTGGAAGGGAGACGGCTGAGATGCCAGCCACCCCGCCAACAGTGAGTTGCTGGAGCACGCCTAGGAAACTCACGCGGGTCTCCAACATCATTTCGCCATCTAAGCCAGAAAACCGTCTACATGTTAGGGCCATTCGAGGGCGAGCTGATACCATTTTACTGTCCGAGATTCTGCTCTGCGTGCACTCGCGCCCCCACCGCACCCCCAACAGCCTGGAGCTGGATAACTTAATGACTAGGATGAGACAATGGCCGCTAACATGTCTCAAACATCTTTCTCCTCAGGCTTCCGCTAACACTTTACTGTACTGTCCCATCACATCCTAGGTAAGAAATACTACTGGGATTTTCAAAGAAGGAACGCAGGTCCAAAGACACCCAACTCGATTTTTGCCACATATTTTCAATAAATCTTCTCCAGGAAGGGTTGGGAGATGCCCCAATGAATGAACTGCTCTCTTCCTGTAAACACGGAGGTCAATATTAAATGAACACAGAATGCTATTCAGTTAAACCTGGGCTTTCAAAAGCCCAAGACAACAACTATTCCCCAGCAACTCTCCCACACAAATACGGCGGCCGCTAACTAGCCATGCACACTGCTATAGAAACTCGGGGTATGATGGCAAAAATACAAAACCCTTGCTTCGTGCCCCTTTCCTTTTAATTAGGAGAGAGAAACAGACTCCTGACAGCTGGTATGAAGAAAATAAAACTGAGAAGAGGCGAGAGTAAAGAAGACAATTTTGCTGTCACAGCAACTGATACACATCTGAACAGGAGCATTAATCCAGGCACCTGAACCATAAGGCAGAGACATCAACAGGAAGCTCCAGGGGACAAAATAGGTGCAAGGGCTAAGAGGCAGAAAAAACCAGATGGATTATAAGGTCAAAAGAAGGACAGCATATGAGGGACACAGCAGTAAGAGATGAAGCCAGATAAGCAAGGGAGGAGATTATGTGAGACCTTGTAATTCACAGCCCTGCAGTTTCGATTTTCCTGCTTGGAAAAGCAAGCCAGAGGAAGGGACCATCTTAGAAGACTGCTCAGACTAATTTTATTGAAAATTTCCAGAGAATGCTGTTTATCCATGTTTCTCTATTAAATGCTATTATTATTTTTTTACTTGTATGAATGATTGCCACTTTAATGGTCTCTTGCTTTTTATCCCAAAACACCTCAAATTCTTTCAAGAGTAGGTGATTAATATATTGTTGACACAAAAACATACAAATGAACATTATTAGCTTTAATTTTATGACTATGTAAGTAAAAGGATAATTTATCATTTATACTCTAATTGAGAAATATCAGAATAAAAGTTTAAAATTACCTGCAAACTCCACTGAGGTTTTAAAAGGAAAAACAAATTGATGCAAGAGAAGGGTCAACATTCATTCTCTTGCAAATTTATCTTTTGTATCTTTTCCACCGAGTTTCCCCAGGATTGTTTAACGGTTGTGTCATATTGATAGTTTTGTTGAAAATCAACTGATGATATACGATTCAATTTATATCTGGGCTCTATATTCTGTTTCATTGGCCTGTATGTCTGTTTTTATGTCAGTATCATACTGTTTTGATTACTATACCTTTTTTATATGACTGAAAACCAAAAAATATGACGCTTATAACTTTGGGGGTTTTTTTTCAAGATCATTTTGCCTATTATGGGCATTCTGATTTCATACAAATTTTACAATTATCTTTCTCTTTCTGTGAAAAAAAAATGCTATAGTAATTCTGATAGGGACTGTTCTAAATCTGTATATGACACCATATATTAAAGAATCCACTTCAAAAAGATAAAAATCCTAAATCCTACACTGGAAATTGTAGAAGTTCTAAAAGAAAACAATAAAGGGAATGCTCCTTGATACAGACCTCAGTGATGTTTTGGGGGGCTGGGGCAATTTCAGGCACCAAAAGCAAAAATAAACAAATGGGACCCATCAAGCAAAAAAACTAAATAAATAAAAATTCTGCAAAGCAGCAGAGGCAATCAACAACAGGACAAGGTATGAACTGGAAAAAACACTGTAAATCATACAAAATTTTTTAAATAATTCATACAACTTACAGCAAAAAAAAAAAATTTTTAAACACAGGCAATGCAACTGAACATTTCCCCAAAGAGCAAATACAAATGACTAGCAAATTTTTGAAAAGGTCTCAGTATCGATAATCCACAGGGAAATGCAAATCCAATCTTCTATAAAATACCACTGCATGCCAGTCAGGATGACTCTGATCAGAAAGACAAGAAATAATGAATGCTGAAAGTTTAAGAGAAAAAAGGGAACCCCTGAATACTGTTTACTGAATGTAAACTATGATACTTATTATGGGAAACAGCACGGAGATTATTTTAAAAAACTAAAAGTATATATGGGCCAGAGATTTAGCTCAGTGGTTCAGAAGCCTGCGGTAACCACATACAATGATATAATATTTGGCATGGTGATTCACGCCCACCAGCAATCAGCACCACATACCACAGTGGTGGGAGTGGTGGCTCACACCTGTAATCCCAGCACTCGGGAGGCAGAGGCAGGAGGATTGCTGACTTCCAGGCTTGCCTGGGCTACATAGTGAGCTCAGGGCCAGCCTGAACTACAAAGGGAGACCCTGTCTCAAAAAAAAAAAAAAATTTAAAGGTAGATAATCCACATAACCAAGTAAACCTACCTCAATGTACATACCTAAAGGAAATTACCATATACGTTAGCAACTTGTAGAGATATCTGTGCTTCTATGTTCATGATACCATTGTTTACAAGACATAGAAATAGCCTAGTAGCCATCAACACGTGAATGGATAAAGAAATTGTAACATACATAGTAAGATATTATTTAGCCTTTAAAAAGGACATACTACGATTTGTTGGGGGTTTGGTTTCAGTTTCTGAGGTAGTTGCTTTGTGGATGTTTCCGTGGTACTTTGGTAGTGGGGTTTGAATTCAGGCCCTTCGCACTGAGGTATATCCCCAGCACATTTTAATTTTTTATTTGAGACAGGGTTTCTCTAAATTGCTTGGGCTGATCTCAAACTTCAGTCCTGCTGCTTTAGTATACTAAACCACAGGGGTCACAGGAATGCACCACTGTGCCCAGCAACACTATCACTGTCACAAATGGCCGACCCTGTGGGGCATTTTGCTAGGGGTAATGAGCCTGATGTAAAAAGAAAAACAATGCATGATCTCCTTGTGATACACAATCTTAAGAAGAATCAAAGTAAAATCCATAGAAACAGGGAGTAGAACTGGGATGAACCCAGGGAGGAATAGAGAGGAAATATAAAGATGAGTATGTCAAAGATCAAAACTCATTCATGTAGCATGTGTAATCAGAGACCTGCTGTCTAAGAACATCACCTTATACACTGAAAATTTACTGACAAGGGTGTTAGGCGCTCTTCCTGAATACAAACAGAAATATCCTGGGAGGTGATGCATGGGTCAACTGCACAACTGCTACAATCACTATACTATACGTATCAACTCCCTGTGTTGTATATCTTAAAGATATCCTATTAAAAACCAGAAAAAAATGACCTTTCCAGCTTCATTAGTAAATATACATATAAAAGTCACTCCCATTAATTCTATGAAATTTTGCAAATGTATTATCAGGGTAGTTTGACTCATTAATCAGAATCTGACAGGTCAAGGTTTGATATTCACTTCTCTATATAATTTCTCTATAAATTTTGCTCTAAGTTAAGAAAAGACCCTCTCCCTTAAATGGCATCAAAATTAATTTTCAAATCTCTTACATTTGGGGAAGTCTACAGCAGTCACTCAGCTCACTTAATGTACTTCGACTCGATTAGAAAGAACATTATTTTGAATTTACAAGCTGTCAATTTCATTAATGTGCTACACAAGGAGCACTTCATATCGCATGTGGTTTAACTGTAACAAAACTGTCTTGTCTCCCAATGTATTTTCATCTTTTATCTCTTCAGTGAAAAAAAAAAATTCTTCCACAGTAATAAAAATTAGTTTTCAACAAAAGTCATGAGACAGCTCATTTCTCACAGCATTAAAAAAAAAAGTATTTCTTCCCTGCACGGTACCAGGCAGTGACTAGCTCTAAATCAGAGACAGAAATTGCCAACTGAAACATAAGCCTAGGGCTGGAGGCTTAGCTCAGTGGTTCCGGCGCCTGCCTCACAAGCGCAAGGTCCTGAGTTCGATCCCCGGTAACCACATACAATGCTGGGCGTGGAGACTCACGCCCACCAACAATCAACACCGCATACCACAGTGCCAGGCGTGGTGGCTCCCACCTGTAATCCCAGCACTCGGGAGGCAGAGACAGGAGGATTTCTGAGTTTGCGGCGGCTTGCCTGGGCTACATATTGAGCTCAGGGCCAGCCTGAACTACAAAGCAAGACCCTGTCTCAAAAAAAAAAAAAAAAAAAACCATAAGCCTAGGCTAGAAGCAGGCCAGTAAGACAAGCCTCAGTTTGAGGAACTCTTTTTCCCCTGGAACCCAGCTACAATAGCTAGAAAACTTTCAGTGCAAGTGGGAAGGGTGGGGATGGGTGCAGGTAAAAATGTCTTTTGGCAATAACTGAAAAGGCTTGATCATGTACAAAAACACTGAGACACTGTATCGTCTTCATATTAAATGACCTTGCAGGTTATGAAGTAAAACGTGTCTTCAGAAGAGAGACAAGTTGAATGCACAGTACTACTGGAACTAAAACAAAACTACACATGAGACATGTAAAGCATCAGCTAATAAACTATGCCAGATGTTGTAGGTGGAATAAAAGCCTCCCAAAGATTATCAAGTCCCTAATCCCTGGACCTGTGAATATGGTAGTGCTCTAATTTGTGTTCAGTCTGTGTGCAATCCTCCCTCCCCAAGACTTGTGCTAGAAGTTTGGTGTCTAGTGCAGCAACAGGACAAGTGGCGGAACACTTAAGACTGGAACCTAGTGCAAGGTAGATCAGTGGCCAAAAGCCAAGGACCACCAGTGCCTCTAGAACAGTAATAGTGAGCCTTTCTGAAACAAAGGCCCAAACAGAGCCCAAAACCCACTTACTATTGCAAAGTGCCAACACTGCAATTAAGCTTGAATACTAAGGTTTCAATTTAGAAAAAACTCAAAAGATGAACATCTTTTGTCTTAAAAGGTACAACACATGTGCCATGATTTCATCATCACAACCTAGAAGCCCAAAAAGGCCACAGAACACTCTCCCCAAGAAGCTGCAGCAAAGAGAATAGCCTGCAGACACCTTGATTTTAGGCCAAGAAAGCCATGTCCAACATCTGCCCTCTAGAACTGTATAATACCTGCTGTTGCAAGCCACTACATTTGGGACACTCTGTAATGGGACCATGTATAACCAATACAGCAATGAAAAAATAATGCTGACGTTCACATCATAAAAGAAGAAAAGAAAATGAGAGGCCGCTGGATTAAAAGAACAATATGAAAAAAGTAAGTTAAATGTGTATCTTGTACCTCACAAACATTCATTCACTCATAAATACTGATGCAGCCAGAATGTGCCAAGCACAGAAGGCCAGGGTAGCACAGTGACAAACAAAACTGTGGCTTCTTTATGAAGCCTGTCAGTAAGTATCCATCATGGTCTGGCAACTAAGTAGACTGATGAGTTCAATTAATCATTTCCATACTTCCAAAAAGAGATCAGACAAAGACAGAATTAATTAGCTTCCTTATCAGCCATGTTCCGTAGATCCCAGGAAATATATCGTTTAAATTTTGAAACCACAGAAGAAAGTATCTACCATCCCACCCCCCAAAAAAATGTTTCTACTGTATCAAAATGATAAAAGAGCCCGGTGTGGTGGCTCACACCTGTAATCCCAGCACTCGGGAAGCAGAGGCAGGAGGATCGCTGAGTTCGAGGCTTGCCTGGGCTACATAGTGAGCTCAGGGCCAGGCTGAACTACAAAGCGAGACCCTGTCTCAAAAAAAAAAAAAAGTTAAGAAAGAATGGAAAATGATGCTGAATGTGAGGCAGCAAGCCCTATTCTGAGGATATGCTCCATGGAGATGAGATCAGCCATGGTAAGGACACCTGCATTCCCATCTCCTTTCGGTATTGTTTACAACATGAGGAAGCGACCTAGGTATCTGTTCAAAACTTGACTGAACAAAAGCAAAGATACACACAAGAGAATGGTAGCTATCCTTCAACAAGGAAGCGATCCTGTCACGTATGACAACGTAAGTGAACCTGAAGGACAGAATACTGAGTAAAATAAGCCAGAGAAAGAAAGTATTGAGCAATCTCACATGTAGAATCTCTCTTTTTTTTTTTAAAGAGTCAACTATGTAGACATAGAGAATAAAACCATGGTTGCCAAGGGAAGGAAGAATGGGGAAATGGAGGACAGAAAGTAGCAGATAAGAAGCCTAGAGTTCTATGTGTACCAACAGGACAGGAGTTACAGACAAACTGGCCCTGCCTTAAAAGTTTGGTCGCTCCTGCCTGAAAGCCCTATTTCCTTTCTCCATCCATCAAGCCACTGCTCAGCACTGACACCTGAGTTGGGGTGGCATCAACCTCTGTGGGCCCATAACACTGCATCCCTGGTACATTGGCAAGGCAAACTGCCTCATGAGTTCATGGCCTGAGGGAAAAGATGTACTCAGGTCTATATCTCGTGCAAACAGCTTAGGTCAAGACACACAGGAGTACTAGATATGAACTCATCCAATCAGTGAAATAATTACTTTTAAAACTAGGGCCAATAACCAATAGAGAGCGTATGTGGCTGGGTGCCAAGCTAGGAACATTATATGTGGTATTAAGAAGTTGTACAGGTGTGGGAGGGTACTGGGAACTTCTACCACTGATCCTCAACCTTTGCAGTTTTTAAGATAAGGTACTGCTAAGTTGCTGAGTTCGAACTTGTAAGCCTCCTGCTTTGGCCTAAGTAACTAAGATTATAGGCATGTACCACCACACTCAGCTAGTTTAACAAATTTAAGCCTAACAATTCAAAACTAGCTTCTTTTATTATCACCAATTAACAGATGATGAAACTGAAGTATAAAAAGGTTAAGTAACTTGCACAGGGTTACACAGCTAAGAAAATGTGCAGTGGTCCACACTGTCTAACTCCTGAATCCATGATCTTAAACTAATGTGATATGCTAGCTTTTAATAATTCAACAGGTTATGCCAGACATGGTGGCTCACGCCTATAATCCCAGCACTTGGGAGGCAGAGGAAGAAAGATTGCTGAGTTCGAGGTTTCCCTGGGCTACAGAGTCAGCTCAGGGCCAGCCTGAACTACAAAGTGAGACCTTGTCTCAAAAATATATATATATAATACTAATAATAATAATAATTCAACAGGTTAAAAAAATAGGTACATAAGAACGATTCATAAAGGCCACAAAAAAAGTGAAAGGAACAGGTCTAGGAAGAAAAAACCAGGAATAGCCTGTTACAATTATTCCAATCCGTTCCAACAGTGCCTTTTTAATAAAAACAAGAACCAAAACTGCAACATGACAAGAGAAAATATTAAAGAATGTGAAACAGAGAGCAACCCAAAGACAGACCCTGCCCAGCTTTGCCCTTTGGACCCACGCCACGGCTATTGTGAACTGCACCACTTTGCAAATTTGCCTTTTGTAACATTTCACTTTTGGGAAAATTTGTATTTTAAGATGCCAATTATCTGTCTTTCTTTTACCTGCTGTAACATAAGAGAGAATGTTCTTACATTTAGCCTCTTTCAAATCCTGCTTTATTTAGTGAGATGAACAGTTTTCCAGATTAAAGCATTCACACTTAAAGAGGGCATCGTACGACCTGACTTCGCAGGATTCAAACAGTCAGACCCTGCACACCAACCGGGAAACAGGCCTTGTGCACTAACTCATTTCTCCTCACCTGCCCCTAGAAACGGGCCCCTTGCCTTCAAGGCTCGCAGCTGGAACATGAGAAAGCGTTGTCATTTATAAACGTTCAGTACCAAATTATGTTTTCTGCTTTGAATTGCAAGTTTCCAAAATGTTACAACCGGTGTACTGATTTGCAGTTTGTCTAGGATTTCTAAATAAACTACAGAACTAAGTCTAATTCATCAAGCCAAGATCAAGTTCAAAAGCAATGCCTGTTGTTAGAAAATTTACAAAAATGTACATTTTGTAAACATGCTTTCCCGGAATAGTTACAAATTCCAGTCCCTCCAGGCGATGCCCTTGGCCAAAATACTAAGCCAGCAAGGAGCCCCTCGGGGAACGCCCAGCAGGTGGGGCTGGCTAGGACTTACCAGCCTCCCGAACTGTGGCTCAAATAAAGCACCATTTTTTGTATCTTATAACTGTAGTCTCGGGTAATTCACTATAGCAAGAGAAAATGAACTGAGACACCCACTTGGAAGGCCTGGTACTGGTGAAAGTTTGTATTTTAAGATGCCAGTAATCTGTCTTTCTTTTACCTATTTTCTCCACAAATGCTTACTTCCTGAGCACTGTTAAATATCACACGGCTCAACTCAGGTGTGCACTGAGTGGCCTGGGCATCCCGGTGTCTAGTGAATGGCAGCTTTTTATTCCAATCACTTGCTCAACAGAACTGACACATCCTCCCTGAACTGTGGGATGATAACAGCAGTTATGCAAAGGCACACAGTGCTGTTACAGTTGTTTTTGCCTCCGTCTCTGCTGACACCTTCCATCACAGAATTAACATTCTTGATTCAGCCTGTAAATCAATTATACAATTCTAACCATCTTGATAAAAAAATGGTTTCCAAAATCACTGAATATAAACATCTCTCTCTCTTTTTTCTTTTCTTTAACACTTAGAACTGTTTTTCCTTGGTACAATATCATGTAATTTCATTTCATTATAATTCAGTATTTCGGGGAAGTTCTGATTTTATAGCAATGCTGACAATTTTAGTAAGAATTAGGCTTCTATAAACATCTCAACATAGACTATACTCGTTTCCTCATCTAAATCATATTGCTTTTTTAAACTGATTTTATTGTTATATTTTATATATACATTATGATCACAATATATAGAGATGTATATATAATTTTCATATATAAAGAGTCAATGATGGTAAATGTCACATATCAACCACAGGAAAAACGTTCTACAAGATTATGTTGACAAAGAATAATCTAATAATAATGATGGTGAATATATAATCAAGTTACCACACAACTTAAAAAGCCCACTGTGGGAACTTATGTATTCTGTATATTTCCTAAACATTAGAAAACAAAATTAAAAATTCAATAAATTATAGCATATCCTTCAATAGAACACTGATGTAGGAATTTAGATAGTTAAAAAGCTCACAAAACAATAAACATACAAAATAGTTTTAATATTACAGTTAAGTAAAAGTTACAAAGTTTAAAGTCTGAAAGGGAATGAACAAAGCTATAATTTGTGTTAGAATGATATAAATACGAGTTTTATTTCTATTCACTTTTTTTTTTTTTTGCTTTTTTTTTTTTGAGACAGGGTCTCGCTTTGTAGTTCAGGCTGGCCCTGAGCTCACTATGGTGCCCAGGCAAGCCGCCGCGAACTCAGCAATCCTCCTGTCTCTGCCTCCCGAGTGCTGGGATTACAGGCGTGAGCCACCACGTCCGGCATTGTGGTATGCGGTGTTGATTGTTGGTGGGCGTGTCTCCACACCCAGCA